>REGO01000042.1:865164-879479 GCA_010120015.1 Rhombomys opimus
GGTCCAAATGGGTAGACCCAATCCAACAATTACACAGATGTTCCTGGTTAAACTAAAAAGTCACAAAACAAAACTAAAAGTCATTAATCTGTGAAAAGAACAGGTAGGGAGGGTGTACTGAGAGAGATGGGACGGACATCAGAATGTGTGGGGAGAGTGACTGGAATGTATTATACACATGTATGAAATCAAAGAACTTAACTAATAAAAATCTTATTTAGTTATTCAACTAATACACAACTATAATTATATCTATATGGAATAGAATAAGATCGTTAAATAAAGGGTAACTAACATTTTTTAAAATTGTGGTTTTTAAATCATCAATTGACTCCCTTCTTCATTAGCACAAGTGGTGGGAAAGAGTATAACTGTTCTTACTAACCCTCTCTTTCCTTCATCCTCCACAGCTCCCCTTCTCTCTTTTCTTTACAAACTTCTATGCTCTGCCCTAAGGGGTACCTACAGAAACAGCAACATTCTACTCATGCAGCCTGCCAGACACACTGATGGTCCACCACAGTCATCAGCCAGCCCTCTTTAGAAGCTTAACTGATGTCAGTTGCCAACAAAAGTGCTCCCAGGACAAGATGTGTTTAGGCTCTTCTCTCTGACTCAATTTGAAGTCAGTAGCCTCAACCTTGTGCAGACTGCACAGATAGTGGTTTCTGCACAGGTACCATACGTAATCTCCAGACCATATGTACGTTCACACTAGATCCCTCTCCTCAAACCTGTCAGAATTTTTCATGCTTTCACTTAACCAAATGTTCAAGCATCCTTCAAGGGGCATGGGCTGCTACAGCAAGTTTATTACACCATAAACTCTCTAAAGCAGAGGTAATACCAGTCTCTGTTAGCAAACTCTGCCAAGCTACAATAAATTGATACCTAGTTCCCCACACTCCAAATTCAAGTGGGAAACATGGAAAGGAAGAAAATGTACTCTCAACATTCTTTAACTCATTCCAGACACATCACAATCAAGGCAAATGTCCATCCAGAGAAGATGGTATCATTCTCCTCTCTGTGAGGTTAGACCTATAAATATCCCAACAAAATCCTCTTTGTGTTCACCTTAAACTTTACTGTGAACGAACAGGAGGGCTGGCCACCTACACACTTTTAGATTCACATCCTCACTTTTAGGCTCAGGCACTTACTTTTAGACTCACACACTCAGTGTCAGACTCACACACTCACTTTTAGGCTCATCCATTCACTTTGTAGAAGAAGCTGCACCCAAAACCAAATACAGTAATTTTTTTTTCTACCACAACATCCTGACTCATTATACTCAAATGTTATGATTTTAAGTAAAAATATTGTTCTTTGGGTAGCAAGATGAGTGACCAAATTAAGATACTTGCTGTCTCCTAACCTGAGACTGATCATCAGACCCATACAGTAAAAAGAGAAAATCAATTGCCACAGTTGTCCTCTGACTTCCACATGTGTCATGGCACATATAAACACACTAAAGTTAGCTTTTAAAAATTAAATTGTTTTTTTAAAAAAATTAAAAGTTTTACATAGCAATATTAGTTGTAACCACCACACTACATATTTGATTAATTCCAACTATTCATTTTAGAGCATGTTTCTAATGAACCATATTTTCAAGCTAGGATAACACTATCTTGGCTGTTTCCAATTAAAGAGGAAACACAAACACTGTCTCAACCTGTAACTTTCCTTTGACTCATCATGTATTGCAAAAACTAAATAATGAACCATGATCACCATCAAAACCACAGTTATTTTTAAAACATAAATTCAGTTATCTCTCTGATAATTCTATGAAAATGTAACATTGATTTTAAGATTTTCCTAAATAAAAATTAACATAGTATATAGCTTGTATTTTCTAAAAGGCCAGGCTGTTTAGTAAGGTTTCAGAACAGACTATGCTACATATCTGTTTAAATTTTTTACAAACACAAGGTTATCTAAAATCAGAAAACATACCTTATAATAATATCCTAATCCCACTCTGGATTGTTTATAGTTAGCTATCAATCTCTTTTCTCTAACCAGAATGAATTAGAAGCACACTAATTATCTCAGCATAAAGCAATTCTCAACTATAAAATGAAACCAATGACTAAGAAATTCTCACTATAACTATTAACAATAGCCAACAAAAATGCAAATAGGACTTTTAAAATCCTCTGTGAGTACCTGCATGTGTTTGTGTGTGTGTGTGTGTGCATGCATGTATGTATTTTGATTCCTTCCCTAGGACTATGAATTAAGACAGCTTTCCAGCTAACAGGAACTCAATGACTGGCTCTTTGGCCTCCCCACCCCCCAAGGGAGGAGCAGTCCTGTTAGGCCACAGAGGAGGGCTTTGCAGCCAGTCCTGAAGATACCTGATAAAACAGGATCAGATGAATGGGGAGGAGGTCCCCCCTATCAGTGGACTTTGGAAAGGGGCACGGTGGAGATGAGGGAGGGAGGGAGGGACAGGGAGGGAATGAGGGATTGGGACACGGTTGGGATACAGAGTTAATGAAATGTAACTAATAAGGAAAAAATTTAAAAAATAAAAATTAAGAAAAAACAGCTTTCCAATAAACCTTTCACAGAAAAAGAGAAGTCATGTATTACATCAAATAAACAAAAAAAATTTTAATTTAAAAAAGTAAAAAATCAAGAGAGCCTCAAGCATATGTCTATCTGAGAGTAAGGGCTAAAAGAATAATTCTCATTACCCAGTAATGAAGTAAAAATTATACAATTAAAACTCAGAAAAGTGAAATAAACAAGTCAGATGTCGGAAAACACTTGAAGCACCTCCCTGTGGATGAACAAACCCCAAAGCGCCCTTACCTTACATTCCACCACACTCTGATCTGACTCACAAGTCACATAGATTTCATCTACTGCCCGGCGAAGATTGTCAAAAAGAAATGCCCAGTAGCGAGCTCTTAGGTCAATTTTCCGTGGATGCCTTGCTTTTGTAGGACTTTTATCAAAATGTTTCTCTCCAGTTGTGGATGTTATTTTACATTCTACTGCAGTATTCTGATGAAATAAATGGAGCATTAAAAAGGTAAGTAAAAGGCTCCTACAAATTAATTTCTTTATAAAACAAACTTTCGACATGAATACGTAAGACATTCTTTTCAGCTTATATCACACTTGAGTTCACCAAATACACTTCTGTTCTGAACAAGAGGCAGGTTTTTCCAGTAAAAATTCCAGCATGGAAAGGAAGGAAGTCCCAAGGCCCCACCATTAGCCGAGAAGCTGATGGCTATCAAAGGGTACTGAGAAAGCAAGAGTCCATGTGTCCACAAGCACATATGCCCAGTGCAAGTATGGAGGCAGAGGTCAACTGGCGGGAGTCAGTCTTCTTCATCACATGGGTTCCCAAGATCAAAGCCAAAGTCCAAGCTTGTTAGCAGCACTTTACCCATGAGTCATCTTGCCAAGCCAGCTGACCTCATGTTTTGGTGAGGGTACTATTTATGGGGTAACAAACCCCTTCCTGTGATATTGGCACGAAACTCTCTACCAGGCTGAGCCAGCAAGAAAATTCTCACCCAGCTGGGTTCAAATCAGCTTTCTCATGAATGTCTATTGCTTTTAAATTACCCATTTTGTGGAAGTTTGTTTCAGGAGCACAAAATTGACCAAAGCAACGGTCAACAATTAAGTCTTTGCATATCTGAAACTGACTTTATTTCACTTCTGAAAGGGATAATCATCTGACTAGCACAGAACTTGAGCTGAAGAGTTTTGTGGGTCTGCTGGCCTTAGAACCCGTAGGTACTCCTCTACTGTTCTGAGACAAACAAAGGCTGCTAGTAACCTGTAATCCTCTGTGGTGTCACTTTTTGGTAAGTTTAAAGATTTTCTTTTACCCTGATGTTCAGAAGACTGTGAAATAGACCTAAGTGTAAATCTACTTTTGTTTTTACTGTTCAGCTCTTTATTCTAAAGCCCTTGAGAATTCAGCAAGTAAAAAATACTCTCAATGCATCACTTCTTTTCTCCTTTTGGAAGCCTGAGAAGACGTGTGCTAGAAATTCTCTCAGATTTTCTCTCTCATCTCCCATGTCTTCAGTCCTTTCCTAGTCTAAATCCTCAGAGCACCTTCCAGCTCCTAAATTTCCCTGTCTCCTTTCAACATGCCATTTATTTATTAATTGCAGTTTTTCAGAATTTCACTGTCACGTGAATAAATGTCTGAAGTTAATAGCTAACTTCTTTATTTCATAATTTATCAAATTTCCTGTATAGCTACTCTTTCCCTTGAGGAACTTAAATGCATTTATTGGAAAGCTGTCTTTCGAGTAGTTTATTTCACTTTCCGTTACCTAAGGAGTAAATTCTCATTTCTATAAAGTACTGACTGTATCTTATGACATTTCGTTCATATACTTTGATATTTTATTTGGCAAACTTATTTTGAGTTTCATGCCTTTCATTTTCTTACTTTGCTCACCTCTAGATACCATCAATCTGACCTACTTTAGTTCTACTTCCTGGGGTCTTTTACTGGAGCCTACAGCTCTCTCCCCTTAAGGAATATGACAGACTGAGTCTTCAATCAGAAGGTTACTCCCAAAAGCAGTCTCCACTGACTTTAGACATCAGTGGTCATCAGCTACACCCCCAAAAGGGTATGTCTTTTTCAGTCTAATAATGCACAGTACTGTACAGGCCCAAGTTTTCAAATCAGACCCTGGTTTTCTTTCCCACCATAAATGGCATCCAGCCTCTATCTCACTGGAAGTCATCTTCTAGATGCTTTGACCATTTAGTTTGTGTCCCCAACTCCACTTACTTCTAAATAGAATGTTTTATTTTCCTTCTACCTGTAGGTATTTACCTTATATTTAAAATATTCTTTATTCATATCTAAAAATATTATCATTGATGCATGTGTAAGATGGACTCTTTGTGAACTCACAAGGATGGCATGATTTACACTGTTTTCTTCATATTAAGTTTTTGATTTATATAAATATATAATATCAAATTAAAATAAAAAATAAAGAAAAGGCTATGGAAAAACTATAATTATCCTGAACATTTTAAAAATAAGAGGTAGGGCTAGAGTCTGTACAGCTTCAATGAATCTATTTGGAAACTTTTAGAGTTACTAAATTGTGACTTCTACAAACTGAACATATAATTTCTTAAAAAAAAATAATAACATCACAAATCCCCACATACGAAATGCAAGCATTTGAGAGAAGTAAGGAGATAAACTGAAAGCTGGCCGTATGGGCTGAAACACTGTCTGGCTGTCACTTACTAGAATGCTATCCAGTCTCTCTGAGCTTCTGTTTCTCTTCATACAGTGACTTCCCGTTCTTGTTGACATTACTGAATGTTGCACACATGCATGTGGGTGTTTGCCCCATGTACACACAGGTAGAGGCCAAAGGTGCACGGGTGTCTTTCTTACTACTATCTACCTTATTCCTTTTAAGACAAGGCATCTCAGTAAAGTGAAAAACTGCTCTTTTGGCCAGACAGGCTAGCTAGCCAAGCAGTGAGTGAGCGCCTAGAATCTGCCTTTCGAAACTGGAGTTACAGGCACATAATGCCGTATCTGGCTTTTTCTTTTAATATGGATTTGAATATAGGTCCTCATGCTTGCACAGCCAATCAGTCATCTCCCCACCCCCATAACTTCATTTTGTTAAGTGAAGAAAATAAGGCCTACACCAAAGGGTTACTATGAGAACAACAAATTTTAAAGTACTTAGGACTAGCCATATAGAGATTAAAGAATCCACCTTTTTAAACTTAAAAATGTTATAGTGAATTTTTATGTAAACAAGGTACGTAATACTCAAATCCTGAGATTTAAAAATTTGTAGAATTGATAATATACTCAGGAAACTAATTAAAACAAATTAGTAAAAAATTGTATATGCTCTACCTGTTTAGTGGTTTTATGAGTGCCTTGAATTGTCCTCTTTGATTTTCCACCAGTTTGACATTTAGGTTTTCCTTCAAGGCATGAAAAGGAGATAAACACATAAATCAAAAGAGATAACATAACTAAACTATAGGTGATATATAACATACAACTAAACAATATAAGGCATTCAGGCATTCCTAGTACATAATTTCCATCCAGAAACCATAGAACAGTACAGTGTCATTCCTTGTCAATGAAGATGAACTGGTGGTGGGTTTTTGAGGTTTTTGTTTTGTTTTTTAAAATCTATGTTCTCAAGTCCAAGAGACTATTTTATTCAATGGCTTTCTTGGAGAGGAATCTTCAGCTCTGGGTTTTGTTTTTTAACCATGACTTTAAACATAAGCATTTACTATGGAGTTATTACCCAAACCTGAGGTGCATTCTTAAGTTATCTTGAAGCATCCGATTTTATAAGGCTGTTCTAAAAAAAAAAAAAAAAGAAAAGAAAAGAAAAGAAAGAAAGAAAGAAAGAAAGAAAGAAAGAAAGAAAGAAAGAGAGGAAGAAAGAAAGAAAGAAAAGAAAGGACGTACAAAGGAAACAGGAAAACCAAGAATCTCCCAGTAGTAAAGTCTAAGACAATCTAAACATCAAAAAAGAGTCAGAGTATACCCAATTAAATAAGAAGTCATAAAACTACACAAATTTAAAAATACATACATTTTAAAATAAATGGGAAAAAGAAAAGCTATTCTTTATATTAGAAGAATACTGATAAATGCAAAAGAAATTATGAAGTTAGTAAATCATCATTTCAACTACCAGAGTAATAGCTAAATAACTTCATTATTCTTTAAAACAGTAAATGAAAAAAAAACTTTTTAAACTATTTCTATACAAAATAAATTTTATTTAATATGCCAATTTGTTGCAGAATTCTAATTGTGAATATTCAGTTTAAATCTACCTATTCTCTAAAACTAAATAAATGCTTATACATTTTGCTTTGTTTCATTTTGTTTAGACAGGGCCTTGTTATATTGCCAAGGCTTTATAAGGCTAATCCTCTTGCCTCCAGTCTTCCACACAAGCACATTCACCTGTCCTCCCAATTTACACTGAAGGAAAAGCTAACTTTTAGAATACATACCATCATCATCTTTGCTTTCTAGTGGAACACTCCAAGCTATCAGGTTTCTTGCTGTGCGACCCTCCTCAGCAACAATTCTTCTCACTTTGTCATGACTATTGGAGCGCTGGAAGGAAGCCTAGACATATTGAAACAAGAATATTTATGAGGCTATTAGGTATCAACCTCATTTAGCATATATTTGACAAGTTCATTATTCTCCATACTTATTCAAAAGCAAATACTTAAAAAGTAATTTGAGAGGCTTGAGAGACGGCCAATAGATAAAATACTTGTTGTACAAGCATAATGACATGAGTTCAGGTCTCCAAGATCCATGTAAAAACTGAGTGAGGATTATAACTGTAATCCTAGTACAGTAAGGGGAGAGACTGATAACCAGTTTAGTCAAAATAGGAAGTTCCAGGTCCAGTGAGAGACTCTGCCTCAAAATATAGGTGGGAGAAGCAGATGCCTCAATGGCAAAGACTGTGGCCAACAAGTCTCAGGACCTGAGTACAATTCCCCATTACCCACATAGTAAAAGGGCAGAACCAACTTCCACAGTTGTCCTCTGACCTCCACACAAGTGCTGTGGCACTTGCATGCACATGGGTGTGCACACACACAAATAAATACATAATAAATTCAAAAATAAAAGAAGGAACTGCTTGGATGGTAGTTTAATGTGTTAAGTTCTTACTGATACCAACAAAAATAGCAAAAAAATTAAGACAGAGAATATCATATTTTTATGTTCCCTGAAAGAATCCTAAAGAAAGGAATTATCAGTTATATGGGGTAAAGAGAATAACATGCCAGCTAAATCTATAAATATGGGGGCCTCAATTTAGTTCACTACAACCCAGGTAAAAAGCTAGGCATGTCAACATACGCCAGAATCCCAGAACTGGAAGAAACAAGAAGATCCCAAGGGCTCCTGGCCAATAGGAACTCCGGGTTCAATGAGAAACACTATCTCAAAAAACAAGGTGGAAAGCAAAAGTAAGATACCCAATGTTGACTTCTAACTTACACACACACAAACATGCGTATTCCCAAGCATGTACCATAATAACAATGTGGAGAGAGAGAGGAAGATATCCAAAGTCGATTTCTGGCCTCCACATCATGCACATACAAACCAATCTCAAATTTGAAATGTGGTTCATCAGACATCAAGTCTCTCTTCAGGTTAAAAACCCTAAAATTAAAACTTTAAATCACTTCTGAAGCCTGAACAGCCACAGCAAGCAGCAGAACTGCCATTCTGCACCTACGCCAGTGCCACAGCTTACACATCCACAGGTCTACTGGGTGGAGTGACAACCAAAATGCTCACAAAAGAAAGTTCAAAAAAGCATGGTCTTGAGAGAATAGACATTGACCCTAGAGCTAAAATCTCTTGTTGGAGTTTTACCTTAAAGAAAAACAGAAAAAGTAAGAAAGAAAAGCAGGATTTTTTTTTAAAGAAAGATAATATTTTTATACTTGTGTAAAGAATCTGGTACAGAGAAATTTTGTTGTATAAGGGAAAGGTAAGCATCCCTGCTAAATCTATGAGTAACAAAAGTAAAGTTTCAGTACATAAATGAATGAACTTACTACTAAAAATCATAAACTGCTGAAAAAAATACCACCTATTTGAATACTTTGATCAGAGACTAATTCCTTATCTTCTCTCCAGAACTCTTAACCTTCTACTTAATGTCTATATTTATAGCTCTTCACTCTTCTAGCCTTACATTAAAAATCCCAGAGGCAGCTACCTAATTAAAGCTTTCACAGGAATTTGTTATACTATGCTCGCTAGATTCGCAAAATTCACAAATCTCTACTCAACTCTCATGCTTCTCAATGATGTAACACTGTAAAACTCCCTCTGTTTGACTGAACTTAATGCTATCATTTCAATTACCTAAACCATAGTTTTAAACAAAAGGATCACTATTGACTCTAGGCCAAATGAACAAGTTTAAATAGATGTCTTACTTTCAGCTCTTTCAGCTAATTCCCTTATTCCCCTGTAGAAAATCTTACAGGTATAGACATCAGGGCATAAAACTCACTATTCCTACATCATATTCTAACTGAGTCCTCATCAAGTAATAAGCTTCCAAGAACTAAAGCAGATGTCCTCGCAGTCCCAATACTACAGCAACACTAACTCTGAAGCTTCTGACTGAATGCTCCTTTCTCCTCCTTTCTCCTCTGAATATCAGCATTATCAACTTAGTTCTTTTGTACTCAGTACAGACATACATAGAGAAAAAGACAGCAGCTTGAGACTTTGTACTTATTCTTTATTCTAATATTAAACATGTAAAAATATTACTCTTCATCTTGTATGTGCTTGGAACACTTTTCTCTTTATAATACAGATGCTTTTTGTAACACGCTGAATAGACTTCTTTCAGTAAAAACTCAAAATCTGATCATTTTTAACAATTCTTATAAACATGTCAATAACATACTGCTTTTAATCACTTTAGCATATGCACCAAGATTTGAAATGCAATCAATGAGTCTCAGATATGTCATTACCTTACAGATGTCTATTTCAGCTGCATTCTTACTCAGGTTCAGATCACAACAAAATTTTTACTCAAAGTTAAAGTGTGCCACCTAGTGTTAAATGGAGATTTTACACAGGCTTGTTCAAATACTTAATGTTTCAAAGAAAAGCAACAAACATCAGCTTTGAGTTATATTCAAATCTTGCCCAACACACTGTAAGAAATCAAATACTGCACTCATTCACCACAGCCTACACACTTCTGAGATTTGTTCCTATTTACAAAGTCCCAAAGAAGGGACTTAGGCAAGACTGCATTCCCTCTTCCTAAGCCTTTCATTTGAGTAATTTAAGGGATATAGAAGTGACTGAAAATACTGAGCTGTAAAAGTGTGAGGGATGAGAACATGTTCCTTCTGTTTTAGGTTCCCTACTCAGTGCCCATCCTGGATCAGGGCAGTCCAGGAAGTTAGCTCTCCTGCTTTCCTACCCACATCCCACAGGTGTCAGATCGAGGCAGCAGCAGTGCTTGACACAGCGACTAAGACTGCAGTTAAAATATGACAAATACATGGCAGGAAATAGGACATAAGATGCAAACAAGAAGCATGGGAAAACCTAAACTTGGTTTTTAAAACAGCTCGATCGTAATAGCTAGCAGGACAGCTCAGTGAGTAAAGGCCCTTGCTGCCAAGCCCAACGACCTGTTTGATCCCCAGGAGCCATGTTGTGAAAGGAGAGAGTGAGTCAATTCCTGTAACCTCTCCTCCGATCTTCTTACGCACACACTATGGCACATGTGGACACAGAGAAGCAAACAAACAAATATAATAAAAAAAGCTGTACTTACCATCATTCTTTAATTCTCTTCTGTGGCAAGATCTTTTATCAAATAATCCCATGGGTTATAATTCCTGCAATTAAAATATATGTATGTATATATGTATATATATATATTCATATACATCCTTAGTTACAGCATTATCATAAAATTATATGTAATCATCAAAAGATAAAATCTCACCAAGTCCCTCATAACATTAAATATTAAACAATGAATAAAACTGTATTTTATTGTCTGTTAGTATGCATAGGATGCAGTAAGCTTTAAATACTCCACACTGAATAGTGTCTTAGTACTTCAAAATATAAAAACAAGATGGAAAAAAACAATGCTAAGTACAGGACTATAATCCTAATCCAGATGCATCAAGCTTGTTTTTAGTATAATTCTTTAACAAAACACACATACATATATTTTATATGCTTGAAAATATAATTTATTTAATGTGTGTAAGTGTTTGCCTGCATGTATATAATACATACAGAGCATATGTGCCTGAAAAGGCCAGAAAAGGGCTTTTCTACCAGTGGAACTGGAACGACAGGGGGCTACCCTCTGTGGGTAGTAGGAACCAAACCTGGTCCTGTGTAAGAGCAACAAGTGCTCTTAACCGCTGAGCCACTCTCTAGCCCCACATTTCGTATCTTGACCCAATTTATAATGTTTAAAAGGAGAAGCTCATGAACATGTATCCCTATTGTGAGAAATCCACTCTTGCCTTCTCTATTCTATTTCATGTTCCTACTTATTTATTTATTTAATGTCTTTATAGCCTGATCACAGCCCCCTTCTTCCTCTCCTCCCAGTCCCACTCTCACGGTCTTCTCCCCTATATCCCCTCTCCGTTTTCTCAGAGAAGGGGAGGCCCCCAAGGGGTACCAACCTACCCTGGCACCTCAAGTCACAGCAGGACTAAGTGCATCCTCTCCCTGGGGCCTGACAAGGCAGCTCAGCTAGGGGAAGGGATCCAAAGCAAGCAGCAGAGTTGGTGACAGCCCCTACTCCCATTGTTAGGGGACCCACATAATGTTCATTCACTTGACTCATTAACGAGAATCAACTTAATACAGAAAATCATGTGTAACCTCTCCTTAAGAATTTCAATAAAACAGAGGCTGGAGAGATGGTTCAATGTTTATGGGAACTTGTTGCTCTTGCAGAAGACCCAGGTTCAGGTCCTAGCACCTACATTGTGGCTTACAACCATTCATAATTTCAGACCCAGGGACTCTTGACTCCATGGACAACAGGCACACACACGGTACACACACATGCAGGCAAACTCATTAACAAAGTAAAAACAAAACAAACCTTTTAAAAAGAACTTCCATAAATTGAAATTTTATCAGAGTATTTTAATCACCTTTTATGTAAGTGTCCACACAAAACAGCCCTTACCTTTCAGGAAATCTGTTTAATGTAGTCAAATTTTCACTCAAAAGAAACACAAAGCAAAGAAACTAGACAATGTGTGTGAGTGTATGTGTGCGCGCAAACACACAAGCATGGATGTGTCTAACATTGTAATAAGTAGCAGATAAAACCAAACATTCTAAGAACCTAGGTCATTTGGTCTCAGTCAAGTGAATATGCTCCTTTAAAATACACTTCCAGGCTGGGGACATGGCCTGATGGGAGAGTACCTGCCTGCGATGCTTGGGACCCTAGACTAGGTACCTGAACTATAAAAAATACAGTTTTAAAGCAGCACCTCAAGTGCAAACATATGTACACACACATACACACACACACACACACACACACACACTTTAAACACAAATGCTCATATCAGTTTATTAAACAATAATCAAAATGGCATATATACCTATCAGCTAAATATTAAGCGCAATGTGATATAACCAAATAAAACAATTATTATTTGCTCATAAAGGGGAATTAAGTTCTCATGTCTCAACACAGAAGAGTTTTTTAAAGATTTGTTTGATTTTATGCTAATGAGTTACAAATATTAAAAAGATCACATATTACATTTTTTCATTTGTATGAATTGTCCTGAATAATAAAATCCACAGAGTTAAAAGGTAGAGCAATGGCGAGAAAATGATAATTACCTCAAATGAAAACAGGTTATCCTACAGGGTAGTCACAATGTCCCGAAATCCACTGTGCTTCAGCAACACAGCTCTGTGAAGACATCACAGGCTGAGTTTTAAGCACCACAGCTCCTTGAAGATGTCACAGGCTGAGTTTTAAGCACGCTAATGCCTCAGGGCTGACTTAGGAGAGCGACCGCTGTCCTCTCTAAGCGCACTGCCCCTGCTCACAAACCTCCACCACCACTCCACCTCACTCAGAGTCACCACCCCACCCAGTGGTCTCCGTTCTTCAATGCTCCTTCCCAGTATTCACTCCAGCCCAACCCCACTGGCCTCTTCATGTTCTCAGGACTTGAGCCTCAGAGGTTCACAACTGGGCCCCTCTGCCTTTGCCAAATGTGACTTTCTCAATGCACCCTACTTAAAACTGCAATCCTCCCAAACAAGCAAGGGCTGTGGAAGTTCACTACCACCAGATTAGCCTGTAAGAAACTTTGTCTCAAAAAACTAAATGTAAAATATATATATATGAACTCCAACAATTTATTAAAGAGACACACAATATATGAAAAATGTAATTTGTGACATCATTAACATAAGTGTTAAAGCAGTTTTGTTTTTGTGGTCAATGTTTTTGCCTGGTGGGTTTTTTATTTTCTTTGTGTTGTTGTTTTTCTTTTGGGGGGTAGAAAGAGGTTGAGATAGGGTCTCTCTATGTAACTCTGGCTGTGTTGGAACTTGCTATAGGCCAAGCTGACCTAGAACTCACAGAGATTCAACTTCCTCTGCCTCCCAAATGCTGGGACTAAAGGCGTGCGGCACCAAGCCTGGCAGTTTTTGCTTTCTTGAAAGGTCTTACTATTTTACCAAGGCTAGCCTCTAATACACAATCCTCCGGCCTCTGCTTAGTGAGTGCTGAGATTTCAGGCTTAAACCAGTTGAAGTTAAATTTTTAGCAACTCAGAACAACACACTATAACTATAGGGTATTTCCTGTAAGTCTATGGTAACCACCAAGAAAAACCTACAGTAGATACACAATAAAAACCAAAACAAAAGCTTATCATTATTTAAAAAACATAAAATCATAAAGGAAAATATCAAGAAAGAAACTGAACGTGAAAGAACTATAAGTTAGAACGTAATTACAGTAGTAAGAGCTTTTTACCATTAACTGTGAATGGAGCACATTCGCCAATCAAAACATAAGAATGGCTAAGTCAACTTTCAATCATGCTCAAACAGCACACTGCCTATAAGAAACTGTGGTTTTTAAGAAGAAAATGGGCTGAAAAACGGAAGGACTGAAAAAGATATTCCATGTAAATGCTATCCTAAAGAAAGCATCCTAAAGAAATATCCTAAAGTTATTTTACCAGTCAAAACAGATTTTTGCCACACAAAAGACATAATATATAAATAAAAATCAATTCATCAAGAAAATGTAGTAATTATAAAAATATCCCAAGCACTCAGGAGGCAAAGGCAGGAAGATCTCTGTGAGTTCGAGGCCAGCCTGGTCTACAGAGTGAGTCTCAGGACAGCCAAAGCTACAGAAAGAAACTCTGTCTTGAAAAAAAAAGGAAAAAAATTATATCTGTATATAAAATATATATCACAAACTCAGAGTAACATTTTAAAAAATTACATTTACTTATTTCTAGGGGACATACAACAATTCTCTCCTTCTACCATGTGGATTTTAGGGATCAGCATCTTACCTACTGAGCCCTCTCACCCAGCCAGTACCCCACTTTAAAGGCCAGATCATCAGGGCATACAGCCATTAAGGAAAAAGTAAACATGAACAACAGTACAGATAAAATGAACCTGAAAAACATATTTAGAATATTATACTCAACAACAGAGTACACACTATTTTTTT
>REGO01000042.1:881459-923382 GCA_010120015.1 Rhombomys opimus
GCATGGGAGATCTTTCCATCTTCTGATATCTTCTTCTAATTCTTTCTTCAGAGACTGGAAATTTTTTTCATACAAGTCTTTGACTTGCTTGGTTAAGTTCACACCAAGGTACTTTATGTCCTTTGTGGCTATTGTGAAGGGTGTTGTTTCCCTAATTTCTTTCTCGGCCCTTTTGTCCTTTGTATACAGGAAGGCTACTGATTTTTTTTGAGTTAATTTTGTATCCAGCCACTTTGTTGAAGGTGTTAATCAGCTGTAGGAGTTCCCTGGTAGAGTTCTTGGGGTCACTCAGGTATACTATCATATCATCTGCAAATCATGATACTTTGACTTCTTCCTTTCCAATTTGTATTCTTGATCTCCTTCAACTGTCTTATTGCTCTAGCAAGGACTTCCAGAACTATATTGAAGAGATATGGAGAGAGTGGGCAGCCTTGTCTTGTCCCTGATTTCAGTGGGAATGATTTAAGTTTCTCTCCACTGAGTTTGAAGTTGGCTATAAGCTTGCTATATATCGCCTTTACTATGTTCAGGTATGTGCCTAGTATCCCTGATCTCTCCAAGACTTTAAACATGAATGGATGTTGGATTTTGTCAAATGCTTTTTCAGCATCTAAGGAGATGATCATGTGGTTTTTCTCCTTCAGTTTGTTTATGTGGTGGATCACATTGATGGATTTCCGTATATTGAACAACCCCTGCATGCCTGGGATGAAGCCTACTTGGTCGTAGTGGATGATGTCTTTGATGTGTTCTTGGATTCAGTTTGCAAGTATTTTGTTGAGTATTTTTGCATCAATGTTCATGAGGGAGATTGGCCTGAAATTCTCTTTCATTGTTGGGTCTTTGTGAGGTTTAGGCACCAAGGTGACTGTGGCTTCATAGAATGAGTTTGGTAGTGTTCCTTTTCTTTCTATCTTGTGGAATAGTCTGAAGAGTATTTGTGTTAGCTCTTCTTTGAATGTCTGGTAGAATTCGGCGCTGAAACCATCTGGCCCTGAACATCTATGCCCCAAATGCAAGGGCACCCACATTTGTAAAAGAAACTTTAATAAAACTTAAACCACACATAGACCCCACACATATTAATAGTGGGAGACTTCAACACCCCACTCTCAACAAAGGACAGGTCAACAAAACAGAAATTAAACAAAGAAACAATAACTCTGAGAGAGGTCATGAATCAAATGGACCTCACAGACATCTACAGAACCTTTCACCCAAAGGTGAATTTACCTTCTTCTCAGCACCTCATGGAACCTTCTCCAAAATAGACCATATAGTTGGTCACAAAGCAAGCCTAAACAAATACAAGAAGATTGAAATAATCCCTTGTATCTTGTCTGATCACCATGGACTAAAACTGGACCTCAATGACAAAAATAACAAAAGGCCTATACACACATGGAAACTGAACAACTTGCTTCTAAATGACAGCTGGGTCAGAGAAGAAATAAAGAAAGAAATTAAAGACTTCCTAGAATTCAGTGAAAATGAAGGCACAACATACCCAAACTTATGGGACACAATGAAAGCAGTGCTAAGAGGAAAGTTCATAGCACTAAGTGCCTTCGAAAAGAAATTCAAAACATCTCATGCAAGCAACTTAATGGCTCACTTAAAAGCCCTAGAAAAAAAAAAGAAGCAGACACACCAAAGAGGAATAGACGGCTGGAAATAATCAAACTCAGGGCTGAAATCAATAAATTAGAAACAAATAAAACAATTCAAAGAATCAATGAAACCAAGAGCTGGTTCTTTGAGAAAATCAACAAGATAGACAAACCCTTAGCCAAACTAACTAAAAGGCAGAGAGAAACTATCCAAATCAACAAAATCAGAAACAAAAAGGGGGACATAACCACAGACACTGAAGAAATCCAAACAATAATTAGGTCTTACTTCCAAAGTCTATATGCCACAAAATTTGAAAATCTAAATGAAATGGACAATTTTCTTGACCGATTCTACATGCCAAAGCTGAATCAAGACCAGGTAAACCAATTAAATAGTCCTACATCCCCTAAGGAAATAGAAGCTGTCATCAAAAGTCTACCATGCAAGTGGTAATAATTTTTTCTGACACAGATGGTTTGAAACTATCATAGGAATCAATGATGAGAAGAAAATTTTAAAATTCATAAATATGTGGAAACTGAGCAATGTATTTCCCAACAACATATTCCCCAATAACCTACAGGTTAAAGAAATCAAAGCAGAAGTAATAAAATCCCAAGGGATAAACTAAAATGGAATACAAACAACAAGGCACAGATGTTGGAACAGTCCAAGAATGGAGCCATGTGAGAATTTCTGAGTGCTTGTGAGAAAACTCTAGAAAGACAAGAGTTTTGTGACCACGGTTTCTTCAAAAGCAAATTATTCTTCGGTTGTGCTTTCGTGCCTCTCCAGGTGTAGCACATAGGAGTGAGTTTACTTCAGATTATTCATTACCCCTCGCTATTATTTCTTTATATGCCTCTACAGAAAAACATGTTTTTGCCTTGTGCAACTTTCCCTCCACGCTCAGCTTGCTCACACTTTACTCATGTGACTGTTCTTAACCCTCAGAATATAAACTGTCTGATGCTCTGAATGAAGTCGGCTATTACAGGAGGCTTTAGTCCCTCTCACTTTTTGGCTCCATTCTCCTAGGTCCTCTAGGAGTAGTAAACACATATGAACATGTCAAAAGCATTTCTAAAAGGAGATTTTAAAACAATGAATGCCTAATTAAGAAAAAGAAATAACAAATTAACTATACAACCTAAAGGTTTAGAAAAAGATCAAAACTCAAAGACAAGAAACTAAAAATCAAAATAGAACTTAGTGAAAACATAAAAAGTCCAGAAAACAGGTAAGATCAATGACTCTAAAAGCTGGTGTTTCAAAAGAAAGAGGAAAAATGTCTGATTAGACTAAGAAACCTGGCAAAAAGCTAGAAACAAGAACTGAAGCAGGAATAATGGAGGAAAGTTGCTTACTGACTTCCCTGGTTGCTTTCCCTTTTTTTGCCCAGGGTTTCTCTGTGTAGCCTTGCCTGTCCTGGACTCACTCTGTAGACCTGCTTCTGCCTGCTGAAGCGCCATCAAGCCAACTTCAGCCTACTTTCTTATGCTACCTAGGACTACCTGCTGGGGGTGGCACCACCTTAAGGTGGGCTGGGAGCTCTCTCATCGACCGTTAATTAATCAAGAAAATCGCCCACAGGCAACCTGAGGCAGGGATTTTCTCATTTCAGTTTCCTCTAACCCAGTGGTTCAGCCATCCTAATGTTGACCCTTTAATACAGTTTGTCATGTTGTGATGACTCCCAACGATAAAATCATCCTCACTGCTACTTCATAACTGTAATTTTGCTACTGTTAGGAATCATAATGCAAATATTTTTGAAAATAGTTTGCCAAAGGAGCCTGACCCACAACTTGAGTACCACTATTGTTGCCAGATATGTCTAGGTTTGTGTCAAGCTGAGAAAAAAATACAACCAGGACAGATTCTATATATAAGTTCTCAAGATTCTGCCAAAACCCAGCTAGATATAATTAAATTAATTAGGAAAAGTTTCCGGGGTCTGGAGCATCGACTCCCCATGTAGGAGCAATGTACTGCTCTTGTAGAGGGCCCAGTTTTCAGTGCCAGAATGTTCACATGATGCTCACAGTTCTCATTCACTCCAGTTCTAGTGGATCTAACACTCTCTTCTGGCCTCTGCAGACACACACACGGTGCACATACATCCAAGCAGGCAAACACTTATATACATTAAACAAAAATGAATATTGTTTATAGTTTCAGGATACAAAATGTATATAGCCACAGATGACCTTGAGCTTTCAGACCTACCACCACTACCCAAAGGCTAGGATACAGGCGTGTACCAGCAAGACTTGGGGTTTCATAGGTAAAATTGACAAATATTTTAGATCCAGACTAATGAAGAAAAAGAGAGAGAGAACAAATAAAACAAAAATGACATTACAACAGATTCCACAGTAAATATAAAAGATCACTGGGCACTACTATAAACAGCCTCAAAAGCCTAGAAGGATGAATACATTAATCATAAGAATACATAAGAATCATAAAACATTAATAGTAAGAAAACCTGTACAGATCAATAGAGTGAAAAAGCCCAGGACTTGGTGGTTTTACTGCTGAATTTTATCCAGCTTTAAAGATGCTGGAAGAGAACCTTTTCAACCTCGGTCTATGCCAAAACTAAACATACAGGGAGGAAGGGAAAGATGAAGGAAGGAGATTATAAGCCAATAAAGCTGATGAATGTAGACGCAAGACCTCTTAGGACTACCAAACCCAAGCAACACATCCTGAAAATTATACAGGATCGAATGGTATTTATCCCAAAGATGTCACAAGAAAAAGAAGCCATTTCCATCATTATTTGGAACATAAATTTGTACAGCCTTTATGGAAAACAGTACAGAGATTCCTTAAAGTTTTTTTAAATACTATATGATTCAATAATCATCACTTCTGATAAATATCCAAATGAAATGAAATAATAATATCAAAGATACATCTGCATTAAATGTTCTTTCCAGCATTAATCACAAACTCCAAGATAATCAACCTACGTGACTACCAATAAATGATTACATAAAGAAAATGTGCTGTTTGTATGAGGGTATGGAATAGTACTCAACCTTAAAATTTTTCATTTTCATTTTAAACAACAACAGATAAATCTGGAAGATATTATGCTAAGAAAAAAGGGCAAGCATGTAAATGTAAATACTGTGTTGTTGAAACTGTTCTTTTAGAGTGGGTACATTCAGTATGTTATGTAGGTATTTGGTTTTTCGAGACAGAGTTTCTCTGTGTAGTCTTGGCTGTCCTGGACTGGCTTTGGAGACAAGACTGGCCTTGAACTCACAGAGATCCACCTGCCGCTTCCTCCCCAAGTGCTAGAATTACAGGCATGTGCCACTATGCCAGGCTATACCTCAATATTTTTAAAGGGCACAATACTTAGAAAAAGTAATGGCTAACTCTATCACAATTTTATCAGGAGAACTAGAGGAGATAAACATATCCTGAAATAAACTCATACAGCAGAGAAGAGTATATACTGTGGGACCGACCTCCAATTTATCTATTAACTAGAATCATAATTATGTAATTTCAGATATATTACTGTTTCCTTGGGACGTATTTCTTTCCCCTAATATAAAATAACATCTACTTTACAAAGTTAAATGGAAGTGTGCTAGAGTGAAAATTCACACCAGATGATATAAAGATGCCCAAATAATTTCTGAAATATTACAGAAAATTAGGGCACATGATAAATGTTGCCCTCTTTCTCCCAAATCTCTCACATTTCAAGGCCCTGAGCGTCAGTATCACTATCTGAAAGACCTCTCCCCTACTAGAGTCACTTAGAGCAAAAAGACTCTGCCAGAAAGAAAGAATGCAGCACTGAAAAGCTCACTGGTTAAGCAGAAATACCTCCTTTCAGTCACTGCAGAACCAGTCTATGAAGCTGTGAACTCTACAAGCCTTCCCAATAAAGAGAATTTTAGAGTACACACACTTTGCAAGCAGATACAAAATCCTATGGCCTTATAAACTAAACTGTAAGGAAAGAGAGAACAATGTGGTACCTACTGGAAGACAGAGCTGATGTCCACAGGAAACAGTGAGAAGAATGTGATCTCTAAAGTCAGACTCACATACACCCCAAGACTGCCATGTACAAATTATACAATCTTTAGGAAAGTGATCTAATTGCTTTTAACACAGTGCATAGTTCACAGTTAGACAATGAAAGTAAAAACATCTACCCTATAGAGTTATTTTTTTTTTTTGGCAGTTTTTGTGGTTTTATTTTAAACACAAATAAAACACGGACACAAGCCATCTAATCATTCTCTTCACTGCGCAGCCTGGCGTTGGGATTGGTCACTGATGTGCTGCTCTTTCTACGATGGCTTTCCGGTTCTTGGAGGACACACTGTGAGCGATCTCAGCACAGTAAGACTTGTTGACATCAGCAGCACCTCCAGCTCTTTGACATTGTGGACCAGAAACTTCCGGAAGCCGCTGGGCAGCATGTGCTTAGTTTTCTTGTTGCGCCCATAACCAATGCTGGGCATCAGGATCTGGCCCTTGAATCTTCTCCGAACCCTGTTGTCGATACCTCTGGGTTTCCACCAGTTTCGCTTGATTTTGACATATCGGTCTGACTGTTGCCTGATGAACTTCTTGGTCCTCTTTTTGACGATCTTGGGCTTCACCAGAGGCTGGAGGGCAGCCATATTGCCTCAAAACAGATGGCAGCCACCTCATAGGTAGTGCCGAGGAAGAAAGAAGGGGCGGCCACGCGCAAGGGATGATGGGACGTAGCCTCGGAGTTATTTTCAAAGCAAAAAAATTTGTGTGAAGAACCTGACAGCACAGAACCACCCACTCATTGTACCTGCTAATGGTACAATACAGAGATTATGAGTGACTGTTTAGCAATAGTTTCCTGATATTCTGAACTATAGCTACACTACAATTACAAACACCAAAGACTATAATTATTAAATTTAAAAACACTTTCAAATTACAGAATAAGAATAATGGCTCAAAACAGAATCATAATCTCTTTAGTCCTACCTGATCCTGATTTATTCCAAATCTTATCACCACGCCTTGGACACTATTGTTCAATTTTGGTACTTCATAGATTATTATCTCTATCTCCAAACTTGTCTCAGAATAAAAATTTATGATTTTCTTTCTTCTAGTAAAATTCAAGATAGTTTTTTTCTGCACAAAAAGAAAACGACTGCAGTGTGTACGCTAATAAACATGAGTAGGTGATGCATGCTTCATAAGAGAGCATCTCAAGATTGCAAAGGATTTCTGGGAAGCAATCCCTTTAATGACATGAATTTTTAAAAAGAATTCAAAGAAAGCAAGAGTGAAACACATTTCAAATTAAAATAGAAGCACTATGTAGGTTAAAGGGCCATGTCCTCATTTCTGCAAAAGAAATGTTCAAATTACTAACAAGTGCAAGAAAAGATTTTCAAATCACTAGGAACACAAATCAAAAGCACAATAAGGTATCACTTCATATCACCCAGATATCTACAATCAAAAACACAGGACTAGCATGTCAAAGGAAACCAAGACACTGGAACCTCCCTCACCCACTGCGGTGGGATGTAAGCTGGTACAGCTGACCTAGCACGGTGAGTTGGGCATAAAGTCGTCATACAGCCCAACAATTCCACTCACAAGAAATGAACACACAAGACCACACAAACCTTATACAAGAATGTCCACAGCAACAGTCCTAACAACCAAAAATATAAACATGCAGATGATCAAGAATCGTTCAATGGGTAAATAAAATGTGGTATACCTATACAATAGAATGCTAGTTACTCATAAAAAGGAGTGAAGTGCTGTATTTTTTCTGAATCTGGTACTTAATGTTGTTATAGATATAATCAAAAGCTATCAATAACTCATTTTTTATGAATACAAACTAAGTGTATAGGAGAAAAAATGAATATTGTTAAGGGTAATAGAGAAACTTTGTAATTCCTTATCATTTAAAGAGTTTTTCAATTGCTTCAGTACATCCTGCCATGAATACATCAACCAACAAGTGTTTTTCCTGTCAATATGGCATGACCCAGTGAAAATGACAACACTACCTCATTCTTGCTATACTGTATTTAAAAGCAAGCCAATATACCAAAATTTTCAAAATTAAATGCGGAGGTGGGTAGCATTTATGGGAAAACATACATCATGTGTAGATTGCTTAAACAGCCTAATACACAGCAGCTCAATTTTCCATTTCTACAATCCTTCAAAATACATAATAAACCTACTATTAAATGAAGGTCAGGCTGAGCTACAAAGACCTGTCTCAGAAAAACAGAACCAGGAGCCGGGAAGAGATCTCAGCCAGTAAAATGCTTATCACACAGCATGAGCATGTGACTCCAACTCTCAGTGCCCAGGAAAAACCAAGTGTGGTTACCTACAACTGTAATCCCAGGACCAGCGAGCAGAAACAGGAGGACTGCTGAGTCTTGCTGACCGGCCAGCCTGTCTAACCAGATAAGCAAGGCCCAGGTCCCAGCAAAAGCCCTGTCTCAGAAAAACAAAGTGGCCAGCTCCTGAGGACTGGCAGCCAAGGTGGGCTCTGGCTCCAACTACACCACTACATACAAACAAAAAGGAACCACTTAACAACATTCATAAAACCCTTAGTATGTAAGACACAAATGTTTTAAGGACAGCACTAGCACTGAGCTGCAGATCTGTTCTCACTGTCTAAATCTGTCCAAGTTCGCTTTCCACTGCAGTAATAAGAGAGCATGACCAAAAGCATCAGGATGGGAAGGGGACTGGAGGGTGGTTTTCACCTTAACGATTACAGTTGGTCATGAAGGAGAGTCGGGACAGCACTCAACTTGGGTGCAGGAACTGAAGCAGAGGTCACAAAGAAATGATGCCTACTGGCTTGCTCTTGGCTGGTTCAGCTTGCTCTTTTGTACTACCCAGGATCACCTGCCCAAGGGTGACACCACCCACAGTGGGCTGGGCCTTCTCACAGTAATCATCAATTAAGAAAATGCCCCATAGACTTGCCTAGAGGCCACTCTGCTTGAGGAATTCTTCAATTTAAATTCCATTTTCCCAAATGATTAGTCAAGTTGGGGGGAGGGAAGCCGGGCAATGTTGGCAACATTGTCCTAGTAAGTTCTAGGTAGACCAAGGCTATACCAAGATACTGTCTCAAAAAAGAAAAAAGAAAAAAAAAAAAAAACAGCAAAAATTTAAAATGCAAAAAGAATTATATTGGCTTAATTTTTATCAAATAAACCATTTCCAATATTTTTATTTTTGTTATGTGTATGTCTATGCACAACCTGCATGTCTAGTATTTGAGGAGACCAGCAGAGGGCATTGGATCCTCCGGAACTGGTAATGAGCCATCATACGTTGCTGGGAATTGAACCTGGGTCCTCTAGAAGAGCAACTGGTGCTCTTGAACCTCTGAGCCATTTCTCCAGCCTCAGACAAGTGTAATTGTTATGTCTACAGTTTCAACAATGACAATTCCACTGTATTTATATTGCACCACTAGAGAAGACTGTTATATTACCTAGAATATAACAGTACATACTGTGTACAAGCATGCAAATGTGTGGGAGTAGGTATAAATGAGGGTGGACGCCAGAGGTTAACGTCAGATGTTTATTCACTTATTATTTGGTGGCTGAAGGAATAGTGCATGTGTGTGCACACATGTGCAAATGTGAAGGCCGGAGTTCGACACTGGGTATCTTCCCCAATCATTGTCAACTCTTTTTGAGATCAGGTCTCTCACTGAATATGGAGCTCTGTCTCAGCTGGTCTGGCTCGTCAAGGCCCTGGGATCTACCTCTCTCTGCCACAGCCACCATCACCCCAGTAATGGGGCTACAGATGTCACATCTGGCTTTTATGTGGATTGTGGGATCCAAACCTGGTCAAAAACTTTACCCACTGAGACATCTGTCCAGCTCCTCTACCTTCGGAGAGGGGAATGGCGGGACAGGGTCTCTCACTGAATTAGGCTAGACTGGCTGGCACTGTGATTACAGATGTGCACTCATGCACCCGATGTGTACATGAGGGCTGAACTCAGGTCCTCATGCTGACACTGCATTTTACCTACCGAGAAATCTCCCTAGCCCTGACAGCATCAATTTCTAATATTCAAGAATATTCCCACATAATTCACAAAGGATTTCTGCTCTAAAAGTGGTTTGGATTGTGGGGGTTGGGGAAGCACAAGGATGAAACTAAAGTATTCCTATAAAGCACTCATGAAGGCATTAATTACCATCGGTCAATTTTCAGTGATCTCTGGAGCACAGAGGAAAAACATTTTTAAAATCTGTATAAAACAACCAAGCCTTGGGACCCCAGCAACCCCGGTTTTGACATAAACACATCAGGTATTTAATCACAGTGCTATGTGCTCAATGTTTGCATCCCCTCAAAATTCATGTTGAAATCCTAGCTTTCCAAAGTGATAGTATCAGATGAATGCTTTGGGAGGTAACTAAGAGCAACAGTCTTCATAAATGAGACTGATGCCCTTATAAAATGGGTTAAAGAAAGAGCCCCGTCCCTCCTCAGTGAGGATACATAGGTGTCACCTATAATCAGAAAGCAGGCTGTCACCAAACAGAAACAGTTACCACCTTCATCTTGGACTTCCCCAAGCAGAACTGTGAGAAATCAATCACTGTTCTTTATACACTTCCCAATCTAGGGTATTTTGTTATAGCAGCCCAAACAGACTAACACGGGGAATTTTACAAATACTGCTCAAGGGAATGGAGAAAGAAAAGGAACAGGGCATTTGCTGAAGGCTTGCTATGGACTAGAAGCCGTTCTTTATAGAAACAATATGTTCTGCTAGTAACAATTTTATAAGCTGGGTGGTATCCAAAGGAGGGGCACAAAAGACAAAAGCCACCATATCACACTTTCTCCCCGCAACAAAATACCCCACATGACATTTTTAAAGGGCTCTGTACTAAAGATATTTAGATGTCAGAGGACATTCTCAAGTCATTTGTGTGTTTGCTGTAAGCATTTTACAGAAAGTCATGGTTAACAGAAAAAATACCAATGCAAAGCACCAACACAGGCCATGGTGGAATAACGCTATTAACCTTAACTCAGAAATCTCCCACATCAACTCCAAGTGACCTGGGTAAGAATCTCTGAGCCCCAGGTTCCCTATTCATAAATGTCCACAACACCTATCTCTTCTTCAATACAATGTTGATAAAATATGTAAGGAATTATCTGTTCGGAAAGATGAATTGCTATTTCTTGGACAATAACTTGGCGCACCTGAGTGACTTGGCACACATAAGAAATACTGTCGCGACCACCAGACTAGCTGGGCCTCCTCAGAGGAAGCCTCTGGGACAGCAGCAGGTGCTGCCTGGGGAGCGATTTTTCCGGCTGCTTTCTAACCAAACCAAAACTCATCGGAGTCACCTACCGACGCTAACCCGCTTCCCTGACTAGGACTGCAAACCTGAGCAGAAGAGAGATGCTAGGGAAGCACTGGGGCAAGCACCGAGGCAGGAAGCACTGGGGCAAGCACCGAGGCAGGAAGCTGGCAGGTGAGGGAAGCCTTCGCTTTGCACCTCAGGCCACAACGTTAAGCATTTGTAAAATGAAAATTAAAAAAAAAAAAAAATCCCCTCTCCTTCCCTGAGAAAGCTAAAGCCTAAATCAATGGAAACTGTGGTAAACCCCTGGAGGAAAAGATGCTGAAGGCGATTAACTGCCGAACGCAGGCAAGCAGCAGCTGCGGAGGACCCCGCACCCCGCAGTACGGACATTCCAGAAGCCTCGACTACCCTCTAGAGAGAGACAGCCTCCTGCTCCGGCCCGACCCCGGCCCCGACGGTCACAGTCCACGACCCTCACAGCCACGGGGGCTGCGGGGCCAGCTCGACCCTCCGCTCCCCATCCCGGCCCGGCCTCCTCGGAGAACCTCGCGGCTCCCCTCCCCCGGCCACACGCCCAGGTGAGGGCGGAGGTGGAAGGGCGTTCCGCCGCCATCTTGTCCCCTCAGCCCCGCAACCTGGGTTGCCCGCGCCCCTCCTGGGCCCGTCCGGGTCGAGGCGACGCGCGCCCCTCGCGGACACTTACCCGGACCGCCCTGCGCACTTCGGGGCGGCTCCCAGCGTCCCGGCGGGAAAGGGGCGGGGTGGGGCGGGGCGGCCGCGGAGGGCCGGGCGGGGCGGACTGCCGGCGCACCACGTGACGGCAGCCGGCGCCTCGCCACGCCCCCGAGGCTGTCCTGGGACATTCGCGCAGGCGCAGCCCGGCTCATTCCTTGCACTCAAGTAGAAGGAAAGGTAGAGAGTTTGATCCCGGGCTAGGAGCGCCTAATTCTCCGGAGCTGTTCTCTTCCTTGGACTGACGGTCCAGCTCGGCTTCGGCCACACAGGCCCCTTTCTCGGACTCAGCCTTCCCCCGGCCTGTCTTATCACCACAGTCTACAGACTAACGAGCACCTGAGGCTTAACCTAGCAGAGCATAGCCTCCACCGAAAGGCTTGTTGTGCCAGCTAGGCTTGGAAGGATCCAAAGATCTAACATAATGTTTAAGCCACTTCAAAGACAGCAAGATGATTATGTGTCGATATTTAAACCACAGTTCTGAACTAAAGAGACTATGCACATCATCTCTCTTCCTGGTTTCTAACTCGGGAGAGTCCCAGGGAGACTCTGAGGAAAAGATGGCAGCACAGAGCAATGCACAGAGAATAACAAATCTTTGCTGCCCTTTACTGCTGCTGCCCTAACTCAGCCAGCAGGCTGCAGGCACAGAAGTCATTCCTGCTGAGCAGTTGGGAATGCCAGCACCTACAACAGGGAATGTGGCCCCCTGAAGCCCCCATAGAAACAGGTCAATGATGAATAGGGGCAGTCTTAGGCCCTCTGGCAACTCCCAGCATGGAGTCCCAGCTATGGCCTGCGCTGCTTGCCCTGCTGGGAGACAGAAGGCATGGGGCAGGTCCACAGGCTACAAACACAAAAGTTGAGCCTGGCAAGCCTTGGGGTGGCGGACACCAAGGGCAGGGAGGTGTATGGCAGCCAGGAGGTTGCACAGAACCTGCCCCAGGAAGGCCTGCACAGCTGCAACATTGCCCTGAGTCTGGGCAACGAACAGCAGGATATCTGTCTTGGCAATGATCCAATATTTATGGTGCCTCAGAAACAAGAGCCCTGAACCAGGTCAGCAACGCATTGCAATGAATATTTGCATGCAAACCTGTCTGGGCCTAATAATATTTTTATTATATTATGTTATGTATTATTTATTATATAAATTATAGTGACACACTGCAGCTCCTACAGCCACTAGGACAAATGTTTCATGGAGGTGGAAATGATAAGAGAGTGATGAGTGAGCAGTGGAGAGGTGAAATTGAGGCCATGACAATATCCAGGTCTTTGCTGCCACCGGAGGCCACGCCTGGGTCTGTGGTCCTTCCGCAATCCAGGCCTATGTTGATGTCTGTGGCCCGTGTTACCACCAAAGGCCATTCAGGAGCCTGCAGTCTGTGCTGCAGCCTGAAGTTATGTTGGTATCTGTGGGCTATGCTGCTACTGGGGGCCATATTGATATGAGTGGCATGTGCTGCCACCTGAGGCCATGGTGACGTGTGGGTCTATGCTGCTGCTGAGGGCTACCTCTGAGTTCATGGACCTCTGCAGCCAGCGCTGATGTCTACAGCATGTGTTATTACAGAAGGCCATGGGGACACCCATGGTCTGTGCTGCAGCCTGAAGCCATGTTGGTGTCCTTGGCCTTGCTGACGCAGAGGGCCATGTTGATGGGAATGGCCTGCACTGACACCTGAGGTCGTCTTGATGTCTTTAGCCTGTGCTGCCATTGAGGGCTATACGGGTCTATGGCCTATGCAATGGTAGAGGTCCAGGTTGATGTTTGTGGTCTGTACTGCCACAAGAGACCATGCAGAAGTCAGTGGGTTACCTGTCACCAGAATCCATGTGTAAGTCCATGATCCAGGCTCCTGCTAAAGGCCAGGGGAAATACTTTTGCCATGGTACTACTGACTGCAGACTCACAGTTGAGAAAGAGGGACATAGAAGGCTTTTGTGACAACTCCTGCTCCCACTCCCACTCCCAAAACAGCCTAGACAGAAAGGCATCAAGGAGAACTCTCAAACATTGCGATAAGGATGCAGAACCCTCCAGAACTGATGGTGTCTGTGGGTTGCAGGTGGGGAAGGACTGTTTCCTTAAGGGGCTAGCCACCAAGATTTTGACCATCTTCCACTGAATAGAAAATGAACTTTTTTCTTTTTTTGTTGGGGGGGGGAGGTTCTAATGGTGGGGAAGCAGACCTGGGAGGACTGAGAAGTAAGGGTGCTCTGGGTTTATGATGTGAAATTCCTAAATAATCAACAAAAATATTATGGGGAAAAAAGAAACCAACATATTGGGGCTGAACACAGAGGTGGACAGAGTGCCTGATGTCAGCCTGCTACACAGAAGGCAGGGAGAGGGGGCTAAGAATATTTCTGTCTCTGGTTCTGGCCCAATTTTAAATAAATTTATTTTTATTAAAAAAAAAAAAAAAGTTCAGAAGCTCTCAGCCCAGCCTTGTGGGCTCAGATCCAGTATCCACTCTTGCCCTGGGGCTTCCATGCAAAAGATGGCTTTGGCTGACCAGGAGCTGAAAGGCCAGTGTGGTCCTGAAACCTCCTGGCCCCAAGCAGACAGTGCTGAAGCACTGGCGAGGAAAGTTCCAATGGGCTATGCAACTGGACTGTCAGAGTGGGACCAGTGGGGCTGATGCTGGAAGAAGGGGGTGAAGGCCCATGTGACCCATGCCCCAGTGGGGTTCTCTGTTCCCTCCAGGACAGGGGTTAGTGGCTTCCGCATGCCCTCAGGCCTTCAGACTGTCACCTTCTGAGCAGGGTTTGGCCTTCTATCTCTTCTGTGTCTGCCCTGTCTTCTTCTAAGTACAGAATTCTGGCCTCAGTGTTAATGTTATCTAGAAAAGGAACAGAGACACCAGAACATACACCTCAAAGTCCCACAGCAAGAGCAGCTCTGCTTGCTCCAGAGCAGCAGACAGCACCTGCAGTGTCACAGCATCACAGACAGCCCATCGACCAGACCACTGAGAGCTTGCTGAAAGACATGCTCCTTCCCAAGGGACACCAGAGCTCCACCTGGTGAGGATGCAGCTCGAGAGAAGCTGTATGGGAACAACAGCAAAAGGAACAGAAGCCCTTCTGATCAAGAAGCAATGGCGGGGTCCAAAGCCCTAGCTCCTGACAGGTTGAACTGGGACATGGAGAAAGACGATGATCATACACAGGAAGCATCATTCTGCCATGAAACCCACAGTCAAGGAGCCAGAAACATGGATAGACTAGAAGGAAAGAGGAGTCAGAAGGCAGCAAGGGAAGCACAGAAACTCAGAGAGGGAGGGACAACTCTCTAGGAGCATCCAAAAGCCTGGGAGGGAATGCGGTCTTCAAATCTAGACAGTGGTAAGCAGCTTAAATCCCTGGCTCAGATTCCCAACAAGTAGGCAGTCCAAGGAAAGAGAACTGATCTATCTGGGTCCCATAGAGACTAGACTAAGGGCATAAAGAGGAAATTGGCTGAGCTCCTCAGTGGCCATGAGCTACCCACACTCAATACAACATGAACACTGGCATTTCAGCTCAACACAAATGAAAATGTGGGATCAGAAATATGGACAGCCTGACCCCAAGTTCCATGGTAGTTCTTTACCTATGACCTTCTCCATTCTGAACTAGAACTGACAAAGAATCCAGTT
Source organism: Rhombomys opimus (assembly GCA_010120015.1). NCBI lineage: Eukaryota > Metazoa > Chordata > Mammalia > Rodentia > Muridae > Rhombomys > Rhombomys opimus. The sequence continues at coordinate 896,839 of REGO01000042.1, forward strand.
GGGGAGGGTACTAAAGTATGATGCTCTGGAAATCGTTGGGCTAGGCTGCATTATTAGAAAGTGGGCCTATAGGCAACAAAGACTGCAGAAAGGAGCAAAAGTATCAGGCTCAATTCCCCAACACAGAATGGCCATGCTACCTCAGCAACCCCTGACTGAATAGCTGAATTTTCCCACAACAAGCTGCAAAGCTGAATTCTGTGGCACGCACCTATAATCCCAGTCCTAGAGAGGCACAACACCCTGAGTCTGACGGTAGTCGAGTTATTCAGTGAGACAGTGTTGCAAAGTTGAGAAGGAAAAAGTGCATATAGAGAACCAGAACAGGGCATCTTTGCAAGGAAAAGGAACAACAATTCCCTAACTCTGAGCAACCTTCCCAGACAGAAAAGTGCCAGGAGACCAGAGAAATGTACATTCAAACAACAGGATTGTGAGGAGAGGGAGGGGGCTTTGCTTGACCCTGGGCATGGAAGATGAACAGGGATGCCCAACTCTCATGAGGAGAGAGGAAAGGGAAGCTACTTAAGGGTCAATGCAGAGAAGGAGGAGTCAGTTTGCACCAGGACAGTAATAGAGAAACAGGTTGCAGAGAGAGAACTCAGGTGAAGATGGAATGAACCAGAGAATGAAAAGGAGTCAGAGATTAGAGCAGATTGCTTGAGTTTGAAGCCAAGCAGAGCAACTCAGGTGCCAAGAGAAATGCCAGATTGAATAAGTTAGCTGGGAGAGGAGTTTGAGCCAGAACAGCTGAGCTGAACCAGACAGCCATGAGCTCATTAAGAACAGAAAAAGTTCAGCTCATTAAGCAATTAGTCTCAGAGGCTGAAAACTCTCTAGGCCTGGGTGAGATTGTGCAGAGGCTAGAAGCTTCCAGGACTAGGCCTAGGTTAGCAGACAGAGCCAATAAGCCTCCCAGGCAACAACTGAAACAGGAGACTAAAAGTTCATTTTACCTATGGTGATCAATGTGGTTGGTAAGAAAACACAAAGTGATTGAAGAAGAAAGCCCACAAACATTGCAGAAGCTGAGGACATCTAAAAGAAACATCGCAGAGGTCAAGAGACACCTGACAGAAAGCCACAGAGGAGAAATTCATCTGGGATCATCCCCAAAGAAAGATTTGCTTCTTCAGGTTCAGCTGGATACCCAGAGAGACTCAGGAGACCTCAGGGCAGTGGGATCCTCGAGCCCAGAGCAAGGAGCGCCATAGGAGCCTCTGAGACAGTGAATCTCAGTAAGCCACCCCAAAAGACAATTTGAATTATATAGACAGACTTTTCCTGCATTAAAAATGAGGAACTCCATTTCGGATCCATTGAGAGAAAGGGTAGGAATCGAGGGCATAGAAACATTACTTGAAAAAGCCATTGCAGTACTCATTGCAATTATGACCACTGAAGTAAATCCCTCTCTATTAGCAATTGCAATCTTTATCTTTTTCATTTTCAAAAAAATGTGGAAACAATAGTTGCACAAGAAAAATTAGCTATGATAATATAAAGCCTTGAGAGACAAGGGACAGAGGAACTAAGAGAGCAGAAAATGCTTAATTGTGAACCCATGGTATCTAATGAAATTGAGGATCAGGGTGGAGAGATGGCTCAGAGGTTAAGAGCACTGTCTGCCCTTCCAGAGTTCCTAAATTCAATTCCCAGCAACCACATGGTGGCTCACAACCTTCTAGAATGAGATCTGGTGCCCTCTTCTGGTGTGCGCGTGTACATTCAGGCAGGACACTGTATACATAAAAAAATAAATAAATCTTAAAAAAAAAAAAAAAGAAAGAAAGAAATTGAGGATCAAGGTAGATAGCCCATCAGTAATGGGCAAGAAGCCTTGCTTGCTGGAGTGGAGCCTAGCTCACTGGCATAGAACTGGATATATAATGAGAGTGCCAAAATATCTAGTTTATCTGTGGATTCACAAAGACCTAATTGTACCTCGATAAACAGAAAGAGAGAAGAAGATTAGCCAAAAGACACTGGATTATAAACTGGGCATGGTAACACACAACTTTAATCCCAGCACTCAGGGGGCAGAGGCAGGGGCATCACTGAGTTCAAGGCCAGCCTGGTTTACAGGACAGCCAAGGCTACACAGAGAAATCCTGTCTCAAAAAAAAAAAAAAAAAAAAAAAAAAAAAAAAAAAAAAAAAAAAAAAAAAAAAAAAAAGACACTGGACTCTAGAAAAAAAACTACTGAATTAGATCAACCTGAATACTTTTCCCATCAGAATGGAATTCAGGGAATGTGTTAGGCTGGGAGAGAGGTTTTGCTTACATTTCCATAGGTGATAAAAGTCTATGGGTTTCGTCAAAATTGATAAAGGTAAAATTAAAATAAGAGAAGCTTCCAAAGGAAAGGCACAACTCAGGGAAGAAACACAGAAAGACAGCGAAGCTGATGACACAGAAAGCAGATCCCACTGCATGGAGACATCTTAACAAACCAGCTGAAGAGGAGCAGATAGTTCTTCAGACTGGCAGAAAGGTGCTGAAATGGATTGTTGCTGAAGGACAAATAAAGACTGCAGTTATGGAGGATCATCACATCAATGGCTGACTGGATCTTCATGAGGACATTTAGACTATAAAATTTGTGTGATTGATAATTGTTTCTACTGTAAAAATTAAACTGTGTACAATTTTTAGCTTAAACTGAAAGGAGAAAGTTGTAAAGGGATTTTAATTCCAAACATGGCTGCTCTTGAGAGAGATCACATCAAAAGCCCTTCTAGGTCTGTATGATCCGGCTAGAATACAGGCATGCCTTTAATCCAGGAGACAGAGGCAAGCAGCTCTGAGTTCAAGGCCAGCCTTGTAGAGAGCAAGTTTCAAGAAAGAAAAGTTTAGATCCAGGCATCCTGGCATACACCTTTTATCCCAAACAATGAAGGTAAAGTTGGTTTATAGGAGGAAGCACCCATGTTTGAAAGTGATGTCAACTGACTGGCAGAAAGAGTGATGAATCAGAGAAAGACTTGACATAATAGGATACACCCAACTCTCACAAGAGGAGAGAGGAAAGGGAAGCGACTTAAGGGTCAATGCAGAGAAAGAGGAGGCAGTTTGCACCAGGATAGTAATAGAGAGGCAGTTGCAGAGAGAGAGAGAGAGAGAGAGAGAGAACTCGGTGAAGATGGAATGAGCCAGAGAATGGAAAGGAGCCAGATATTAGAGCAGATTGCTTAAGTTAGTTTGAGGCCAAACAGAGCAATTCAGGCACCAAGAGAAATGCCAAATTGAATAAGTTAGCTGGGAGAGGAATTTGAGCCAGAACAGCTGAGTTGAACCAGCCAGCCCTGAGCTCAGTAAGAACGAGAAAGAGTGAGCTTATTCAGCAGTAATCTCACTTTTACACTATAATTATACCATCTCATAAAAGTATTACTAAGAATACCTCAATTGCTAAAACTACTAGGAAGACTGTTCTTTGCTAACTTAGAACAGCCATAAATTTCTATATAATGTGTCTTTGACCTAATGATTATGAGAACTGCCTGACCACTTAACTGCTGATTGTCCAGAATTACAATCCTGAGGGGGAAGTTCCAGCAGGGTTCAGGTCCCAAAGAGGAGGTGTAGAGTTGGTGAGGGAAGGAGACTGACACAATCTGACAGTGAATCAGGACAGCTCGTTTATTTAGAGAGAGAGAAAAAAAGGCCATACCTTTTATACTCTATATTTGCATAGTAGCTTAATCACAGGTAATGTCAAAAGTAGAGTTAATGATTCCAAGAAATATATGATCTTTTCACAGATTTTTTAAAAACCTATTTTAGCCCTGTTTTCAACATCCAGAAAGAGGTAATTAAATTTATTACAGTATTTTTCTTTAAAGTAGAACAGTAAGTTCAGCAAGCATCTACGCTCCTCTTGTTCTCTAAAGTTCAGCAACCCCACCAGGTGCTCCTTTACACTTTCTCCTGCATGCTCTCAGCCTTCGTGATCAGGAGGTGCCAGACATTGAGTCCTGAGAAAAAAAATCCATAAGAGCAATTTCATTCCTCAGGCTTGCACCATGTAGCATAATAGGCATTGAGCTGTTTCCTAATTGTGTTCTTATGAGCCTTAATCTTATAATATGGGCCTTTTCTCATACACTCCCTAAAGGGAAGGTCTGGATAGCTTATTCTTTTTCCAATATGCCATTTCACCCTAATTCCTTCAATTATGCTCATGTATATGGCAGAGGGGGATCTAGCCAGTTCACCTTCTTAATAGAGTCTGCTTCTCCCGGGCATACCAGATCTTGCCTTTCATCCTGTAAGTCGCATACACAGGGACTCAGTGGTGATCACAATTCTAAATCATCTTTCAGTTTTATTCTTGGTACAAACAGGATGGGGAACAAAGGGGATTCTTCTGTAGGAGTAGGCACAGTTTCACACTATATGGTTTTAAGGTGGCAGAGACTTTTTTCCAAAGAATTATTTTGTTTAGAGACTGCCATTGAATACATTCACACTCTCTACCAAATCCCATAACACTGAGTGAGAGTCATTAAAGAATAAAGTGAAAAGATGGAGAATTGTGATCTGGTATGTCGATAGGCTGGAACTTGGTCAAGCAGCAGTGGTTGCCAGGTGCTCTACACCAGGAAGCTCTTGTGTCTTAGTTTATGTCTTTCTTCAGTGTGTGTGTTTGTGTGTGTGTGTGTGTGTGTAGTGGGGAAAGGGAAGAAAATTGTTAAACCTGAAATTTCTGAAAGAAATAACAGTTCCAAAAATTTGAGCCAAATTTGAAGAAAGCTTTAATTAAATACTGGTCAGGAAAAAAAGGATTCTGGACAGGTCCACCCCTGGACTTCCCAGGAGTGGCCATGAGTCTCATTTTTGCAGGGGCTTAAAAAGGCAAACCCCACAATCCATTGCATTTCCTATCAGGTCAAATCAGGGGCAAGCATGCATCCTGACGTATTTCCTGCCCATGTATCTCCCACCTACACTGATCAAGCACATCCTGTGTAGTTGGTTCAAACAAACTTATTTAGGGGAGTGAACACATGTGTCTTATTATTTTCCAAGAACTGCAGCTCCCAGAACTCCAGGAAGTTACCTTGTCCTGGGAAAGTGGGGCTTACAGGTTAACTTTGGCTCTTATAAAACATTACTTAGCAACTAAAAACCTCTACTGTTGTTTCTGGGGGTTGGCCTAGTGCTATGTATACAAATGCTAATTACTGACCCAAAGATTTGATTACAGTCCAGATAAGTACATTCTCAAGTACACCAAATGATGTGCAAACTTTGCCCCCCAATTATCTCTGATTGGTTAATAAAGTTGCTGAAAGCCAATTACTGGGCAGGAGAGAAGGAGGTAGAGTGTCAGTTCTTGGGTTGGGAGTCTCAGATAGGGACTACAAGGCTGGGAGGAGAAAAAAGAGGAGAAAGGAGGAAGAAGATGGAGAGAGAGGGTGTGGCCTGATGGAGCAGCCCAGATAAGACCTATATTGGCAAGTAACTTGGGGAGCACAGCTGGGAGGTAGCCAGACTAGCTTAAAAAATTAATTGTACCTGTCTAGTTAATGTGCTAAAGCTGTGTAAATAAACAAATAAGTTTCTGTCTCAAATTATCAGTGAGCTAGCCTGGTCATAGAAAAGCCCTATAGAATTTCAAACTATTCCCAACATTGGGTGCTACTGTAGGACATTCTATCATAAACTGGCTACTCACATATATAAAGAAGAGTCCCCACAGTTAGGACATCAACCTGTAGTCCCCAGAGCCAGTGGAGGAATGTAGCAGCTGTAAACTCCAGTTTGACCAAGTAGCTATCCTAGATGCCTGACGCCAGCCCTGTCAGCAATCTGAGGCTGTTAAGACTTTCCAGGAATTTTAAGCCCACCAAGCTCTTTCAGGAATGCAAATCTGAAGTTACCTCATGCCACAGTATGTTCAGTGTACATCTGCAAGAATGAAGTAATTGTGACTTTTGCCTTTAAAAGCTCCCCTTCCCTTTTAGCTGGCCTGCAATCCTGAATCCAACCAAGTCAGCTCAGCTTAAATAAAATTTGGCTAATTAAAACGCAATAGAGTCTTTTGGTGTTCTTGAACTCTTGGACAATATTTTAATTATGGTGCTCTTGTTCTTTGGTGTTCTTGAACTCTGCAACATAATTTTAATTATCAAGCTTTTTGTTGTAAGTTTAAAGCTTTTTTTAAAAATTTGCCTGGAATTTTACTATTTTTAATTAAATTTTTATCTTTTTATATTAATTACAATTTATTCACTTTGTATCCCAGCTGTATCCCCCTCCCTCATTCCCTTCTAATCCTACCCTCCCTCCCTCATCTCCTCCCATGCCCCTCTTCAAGTCCACTGCTAGGGTAGGTCCTCTTCTCCTTCCATCTGACCCTAGCCTATCAGGTCTCATCGGGACTGGCTGCATTGTCTGGCCTGGCAAGGCTGTTCCTCCCCTCAGGAGGAGGTGGTCAAAGAGCCAGCCACTGAGTTCATGTCAAAGACATTCCCTGTTCCTCTTACTAGGGAACCCACTTGGAGACTGAGCTGCCATGGGCTACATCTGTGCAGGGGTTCTAGGTTATATTCATGAATGGTCCTTGGTTGGAGCATCAGTCTCAGAAAAGACCCCTGTGCCCAGATATTTTGGTTCTGTTGCTCTCCTTGTGGAGCTCCTGTGCTCTCCAGGTCTTATTATCGTCCCTTCTTTCATAGAATTCCCTGCACTCTCCCCAAAGTTTGGTTATGAGTCTCAGCATCTGCTTTGATACTCTACTGCTGGGTAGTCTTTCAAGGACCTCTGTGGTGGGCTCCTGTCCTGTTCCCTGTTTTCTCCCTCTTCTAATGTCCATCCCGTTTGTCTTTCTGAATGAGGATTGATCATCTTATCCAGGGTCCTCCTTCTTGCTTAGCTTCTTTAGGTGTACATATTTTGATATGTTTATCCTGTCTTATAGGTCTAGTATCCACTTATAGTGAGTATATACTATGTGTCTTTCTGCTTCTGGGATACCTCACTCAGGATGATCTTTTCTAGATCCCACTATTTGCCTGCAAATTTCATGATTTCTTTGTTTTTAATTGCTAAGTAGTATTTCATTGTGTAAATGTACCACAATTTCTGTATCCATTCCTCCGCTGAGGAACATCTGGGTTGTTTCCAGATTCTGGCTATTACAAATAAAGCTGCTACAAACATGGTTGAGCAAATGTCCTTGTTGAATACTTGAGTATATTTTGGATATATACCTAGGAGTGGTATAGTTGGATCTTGAGGAAGCGCTATTCCTAATTGAGAAAGCGCCAGATTGCTTTCCAAAGTGGTTGTACAACTTTACATTCCCACCAGCAATGGAGGAGGGTTCCCCTTTCTCCAAATCCTCTCCAGCATGTGTTGTCACTTGAGTTTTTTATCTTAGCTATTCTGATGGGTGTATGGTGAAATGTCAGGGTTGTTTTTATTTACATCTCCCTGATGACTAAGGGCATTGAGCATTTCTTTAAGTGTTTCTCTGCCATTCTATATTCCTCTACAGAGAATTCTCTGTTTAGCTCTGTACCCCATTTTTTAATTGGATTACTTTATTTGTTGCTTTTTAACTTCTTGAGTTCTTTATATATTCTGAGTATTAGCCCTCTGTCAGATGTAGAGTTGGTGAAGAACCTTTCCCAGTCTGTAGGCTGTCATTTTGTTCTGACAGCAGTGTCCTTTGCTTTACAGAAGCTTTTCAGTTTCATGAGGTCTCAGTTACTGATTGTTAATCTTAGAGCCTGTGCTGTTGGTGTTCTGTTCAGGAAGTTGTCTCCTGTGCCAATGAGGTCAAGCCTCTTCCCCACTTTTTTTCCTAAGCAGTTTAGTGTGTCTGGTTTTATGTTGAGGTCTTTGATCCACTTGGACTTTAGTTTTGTGCAGGGTGATAAATATGGACCTATTTGCATTTTTCTGCATGTAAACATCCAGTTAGACCAGCACCATTTGTTGGAGATGCTGTCTTTTTTTCATTGTACAGTTTTCACTTCTTTGTAAAAAATCAAGTATCCATAGGTGTGTGGATTTATTTCTGGGATTTCTATTCAGTTCCATTGACTCACCATTCTGTTTCTATGCCAATACCATGTAGTTTTTATTACTATTGCTCTGTATTACAGCTTGAGATCAGGGATAGAGATACCTCCAGACGATCTGTTGTTGTACAGGAACATTTTGTCGATTCTGGGTTTTTTGTTTTTCCATATGAAGTTGAGAATTGTTCTTTCAAGGTCTGTAAAGAATTGTGTTGGTATTTTGATGGGAATTGCATTGAATCTGTAAATTGCTTTTGGCAGGATGTCCATTTTCACTATGTTGATCTTACTGATTCATGAGCATGGGAGATCTTTCCATCTTCTGATGTCTTCTTCAATTTCTCTCCTCAGATACTTGTGGTTTTCCACTTGTTTGGTTAGAGTCACACCAAGGTACTTTATGTCCTTTGTGGCTATTGTGAAGGGTGTTGTTTCCCTAATTTCTTTCTCGGTCCTTCTGTCTTTGGTATACAGGAAGGCTTCTATTTTTGTTTGTTTGTTTGTTTGTTTTTTAGTTAATTTTGTATCCAGCCTCTTTGCTGAAGGTGTTTATCAGCTGAAGGAGTTCTCTGGTTGAATTTTTGGGGTCACTCATGTATACTATCATATCATCTGTGAATAGTGATTCTTATACTTCTTCCTTTCCTATTTGTATCCCCTTGATCTCTTTTAGTTGTGTTATTGTTCTAGCTAGGACTTCAAGTACTAAGTTGAAGAGATATAGAGAGAGTGGGCAGCCTTGCCATGTTTCTGATTTCAGTGGGATTGGTTTGAGTTTCTCTCCATTTAGTTTGATATTGGCTACAGGCTTGCTGTATATTGCCTTTACTGTGTTCAGGTATGTGCCTTGTATCCCTGATCTCTCCAAGACTTTAAACATGAATCTGTGTTGGATTTTGTCAAATGCTTTTTTGGCATCTAAGGAGATGATAATGTGGTTTTTCTCCTTCAGTTTGTTTATATGGTGGATTACATTGATGGATTTCCATATATTGAACCACCCCTGCATGCCTGGGATGAAGCCTACTTGGTCATGGTGGATGATCTCTTTTATGTGTTCTTGGATTTGGTTTGCAAGTATTTTATTGAGTATTTTTGCATGAATGTTCATAAGAGAGACAGGTCTGAAGTTCTCTTTTATTGTTGGATCTTTGTGTGATTTAGGTATCAAGGTGACTATGGCTTCATAGAATGAGTTTGGTAATGATCCTTCTGTTTCTATTTTGTGAATAATTTGAAGAGAAGTGGAGTTAGCTCTTCTGTGAAGGTCTGGTAGAATTCTGTGCTGAAACCATCTGGCCCTGGAGGTTTTTTTTGGAAGACTTTTGATGACTGCTTCTATTTTCTTGGAGGATATAGGACTATTCAATCTATTTACCTGATCTTAATTTGATTTTGGTAAATGGAATCTATCAAGAAAATTGTCTATTTCATTTAGATTTTCAAATTTTGTGCATATAGACTTTTGAAGTAAGTCCTAATGATTGTTTGGATTTCCTCAGTGTCTATTATGTCCTCCTTTTCGTTTCTGATTTTTCTGATTTGGATAGTTTCTCTCTGCCTTTTAATTAGTTTGGCTAAGGGTTTGTCTATCTTGTTGATTTTCTCAAAGCTCTTGGTTTCATTGATTCTTTGAATTGTTTTATTTGTTTCTAATTTATTGATTTCAGCCCTGATTTTGATTATTTCCAGCTCTCTACTCCTCTTGGGTATGTCTGCTTCTTTTTTTTTCTAGGGCTTTTAAGTGAGCCTTTAAGTTGCTTGTATGAGATGTTTCAAATTTCTTCGTGAAAGAACTTAGTGTTATGAATTTTCCTCTTAGCACTGTTTTCTTTGTGTCCCATACATTTGGGTATATTGTGCCTTCATTTTCATTGAATTCTAGGAAGTCTTTAATTTCTTTATTTTTTCCCTAACCCAGCTGTCATTGAGTAGCAAGTTGTTCAGTTTCCATGTGCATATAGGCTTTTTGCTATTTCTGTTGTTGAGGTCCAGCTTTAGTCCATGGTGGTCAGATTGGATACAAGGGATTATTTCAATCTTCTTGTATCTGTTGAGGCTTGCTTTGTGACCAACTATATGGTCTATTTTGGAGAAGGTTCCATGAGGTCCTGTAAAGAAGGTATACTCTTTTGAATTTTGGCGAAAAGTTCTGTAGATGTCTAGTAGGTCCATTTGATTTAGGACCCCTGTAAGTGCCATTATTTCCCTATTTATCTTCTGTTTAGATGATCTGTCCCTTGGTGAGAGTGGAGTGTTGAAGTCTCCCACTATTAAGGTGTTGGGATCGATGTGTGATTTCAGCTTTTTTTTTTTTTTTTACATTTGTAAATGTTTTTTACATTGTAAATATTTCATGTACAAATGTAGTTGCTCTTGTATTTGGGGCATAGATGTTCAGAATTGTGATGTCCTTCAGTTGGATTTTTCCTTTGATGAGAATGAAATGCCCCTTCCTCATCTTTTTTGATTAATTTTGGTTGAAAGTCTGTTTTATTAGATATTAGGATAGCTACCCCAGCTTGTCTTCTGAGTCAATTTGCTTGAAAAACATTTTTCCAGCCCTTTACTCTGAGGTAGTATTTATCTTTGTTGCAGAGGTGTGTTTCTTGGATGCAGCTGAATGTTGGATCCAGTTTCTGCAACAATTCTGTTAGTCTGTGTCTTTTTATTGGAGAGTTAAGTCCATTGATGTTTATAGATAATAGCGACCAATGAATATTAGTTCCTTTTATTGTGGAGTTGGTTGTATTACTGTGATTTGTTGCTTGTTTTCTTTTAATCTTTTTGTTGTGAAGTTATCTATATCCTGTGTTTTCTTGGGTGTAGTTTTCGTTGGATTGGAGTTTTCCTTCTAGTATCTTCTGTAGGGGTCTTGTTCTTTGGTGCTCTTGAACTCTGCAACAATACTTTAATTATCAAGCTTTTTTGTTGTAAGTTTAACTTTTTTTAATTTGCCTGGAATTTCACAATTTTTTTTAAAATCTCCAACTCCATTGCTGGTTGGGCCAACTGGCTGAGGTGACTATTTAAAATATCAAAGCAGAGGTTGGTCTCCAGGTTCTCCCTGCCTCCCTCAGTCCCTATCTGTTACAGAGTCATCCTGGCAGGCATGCCCACCCCCTACCTTGACTCTCCAGCCCAGAGACTGGGCTGCTCCTCTTCTCTCTATAATCCAACCATTTTGGTCACAGGGTACAAAGTTCTCTTTGTACTTTGGGCCTCCTGGCTGCTGTACCTGGTTCCCCTCTCTTCCCTCTCCTCTCCTTCCTCTTCTCTCTACATGGCAGAGCTCAGTCTGGTCATGATCACTCTGGCCTCTCTCAGATGTCTCCGCTTCTGCCTCTAACTATGTTCTCCCTTTCATCTGTAATGAAGTTCCCTCCATCATACCTAGAAGAAGTCATGTCTCCTTTGTATAATTTCTTTATGTTTTTTTTTTTCACTCATGATCTTACAGATCTTGATAGGAAGAATGTTAGTGTCCAGGTGATTCTGCTGGCATGCCCTCAGGGACTTAGGAATTGCTTTGGTTATGACCTGCTGCTGTTGCTTCTGCTAAATGCAACAGATGTGTGTAGCTGGATGAAAGACTGCTGGCCCAGCCACCCCAGCTCCCTATTCCTCATGTTCTCTTTCTCTCTCTCCCTCCCTCTCTCTCTCTGTCCTCAATGTCCCTCTCTTTTCCTTTCTGTTTCCATTTTCTTTGACTTCATGGCTCTGCCCCTGTCTGCATGTCTATCCTTTCTCCAGGTCCTCACTGTTCTCTCTTCTCCCAATAAACCTCTTATTTCAGATCTGTTGTATAGCCTAATTACTCAGGGGCACATCTTGGCATGGGCCTACCATGCTATCCCCTAAACACATTATGTCTCATAACATTTGGTGTCCTCTGAGGCTTCTCCTGCCACTTCTGCCTCTACACCCACCCGAAACAAATTTGCTTTCAGTGCATTCCACTGAAACACCAGCAATGGGTGAGTTCTCTAATTCTGCCTAAATGTTCTTCTGAGTCTTCATTACTTTTCCAGCATGGTTTCTCTCTTTGGCTTCTCTTGAAAATCGTGGTATCGGGTAAACCATATGTGTTCATGCTTTTAGTGAAGAGACCAAAGAATTAAAAATTAGTTTTTTGAGGTATTGGCTTAAAAGCCAGGTCTCCACATATCCAGCCACCTGTGGGGACGAACCAGCTGTACTGCATTCTTTTCCTGCCCAGTAAAAATACACTTGCTAGGAAACTGGCCCAGATAGCCCCTCTCCTCTAAGACAACCAAACAAAAGAAGCCAGACCATTAATGGTTTTGGGGCCTTCCTATAGCCAATCAATTCAAAATGCAACATCCTGTTTTGTGTTTCAACCAATAGATGCTTGCCAGACAGGAATTCCCCTGCTTTGGGCATGCTGGGAGGGACTGGAATCTTTAAATCAACCACCTAACCTAAGCATGAAGCTCTTGGCTCTCAACCACTGCTGCAGTGGTGAGGGTGTGAGCCCAAGCTATAGCTTGTAATAAAAAGATCCTCATGTATTTTGCAATGGACTCAACTCCTGTTGGTCTTTTGGGGTCTCACGAATCTGGCACAACATTAGCACTGGCCCCTGTCTGAGTGAATGATGATTTACATTTACAGCTTGTGTCTTCTTAGTTCAGTCTCCCCTGGGTTACCTGGGACACCTGGGACCAAGGCTTGGGACCACATTCATTGGAACTGTGTCTACACATCACTTCTGAAAGTACTGAAACTGGCTTCAATATAGCACCCAAGTGATAGGGGAGGGAGAGGGGACATGAAAAAATTTTTTTCTCTATTCCCTTTTCATTCATGTTTCCTTTCTTTTTCACTTTTTGTTTTTCATTCCCCATGATCTTACAGATACTGATAGGTAGAAACTTTACGTTTCAGCAAGAGCTTCAAAGATATCAATGATCTTGAACAGAGGACTATTGTTTGTAAATAAGAACAAGACGGAAGCCAGTCACCTCTAATTATATTTAGCCATTTTAACCTTTATCTCTCTTGATTTAAAAAAAAATTGAGTATCGTGAGACAGAATAACATCGACAAATCTATAGTTTGTTGTAAGAAATTTCCTCTAAGGTGGGAGGGTCTTAGGCAGCATTTGGGACCTCAAAGTATACATAAGAGCTTTCACACAGCTGCATAAGTGATCCCATCTCCACTCTTAATTTTTAATCATTGTACCTTCGTTTTTCCAGAGACCTATGAGGGCTAATACAGTTAGGGCCTAACTGAATGCGGCCAGCTGGGAGGAGTAACTGGCTGCTCGTGTGAAAGCCTACTGACCTCGTCTATCTCCTCTTCCTGAAGGAAATTAACAGTTAACGAGGCCAGCTGTGATTTTTCTAAGCGGGCTCAGCAGAAGTTATTGAGCAACTTTTAGACACAGGGTATTTTTTTTTAGAAAAAGATTTTTAAAAAAATTTTTGAGTTATATTTTATTAAATTTGTATCCAGCTGTATCCCACTCCCTCATTCCCTCCCAATCCCACCTTCCCTCCCTCATCTCCTCCCTGCCCCTTTCCAAGTCCACTGATTGGGGAGGACCTCCTACCCTTTCATCTAACCCTATTTTATCAGGTATCTTCAGGACTGGCTGCAAAGCCCTCTTCTGTGGCCTAGCAGGGCTGCTCTTCCCTTGGGGGGGGGGGGAGGTCAAAGAGCCCGCCATTGAGTTCATGTCAAAAATAGTCCCTGTCCCCTTACTAGAGAACACACTTGGATACTGAGCTACCATGGGCTACATCTGAGCAGAGGTTCTAGGTTGTATCCATACATGGTCCTTGGCTGGATAAACAGTCTCAGAAAAGACCCCTGTGCCCAGATATGTTTGGTCCTTGTGGGGCTCCTGTCCTCTCCAGGTCATATTAAATCCCCCTTCTTTCATATGATTCCCTGCACTCTGCCAAAGGTTTGTTATGAGTCTCAGTATCTGCTTTGATACACTGCTAGGTAGAGTCTTTCAGAGGCCCTTTGTGGTAGGCTCCTGTCCTGTTACTTGTTTGACAGAGGGTAGTTTAAAACATTAAAAAATTTTAAATACATTTCTTTTTATGTATGAGCATCTCATAAGCTTTTTTTTAGGGCACAATCTTTCTTTTCCTCTCTTCCTTCCCTTTCTCCCTCCCTCCCTTCCTGTTACAGAGTCAGAGTCCAGCCTGACCCAGAACAGAAGGTTTGGAAGAAAGGTTGAGACAAACCTATTTGGGTCTGAAGATGGTAGGCCAGATCCCAGCTCCAGAGCTAGCTTTTCAGTGAGCCCAAAGAGCATAGGATGATATTTTTAAAAATATTATTGCTATTCGAAAGACACTTGTTTCTCTATGACTGAAAATAGAAACAAAAACAAAAGTCTTTGGGCAAAACCAAAAGTGGACCACAGGCACAGGACAAGGGATCTCAGGAACGCAGGAAATATCCTATCTCAGAGGAAGCAGGCTTGGAGACCCATGGAAAGCATCCAGCCTAGTCCTTGTCTCCAGTCTCCTGTCCCCTTCGGCTACTCTAAGGAGGGGTCCCAGACTCACTGGCTGGTGAGGCTGCAGAGTCTCAGCAGTCTCAGCAGAATTAACTAAGTGGAGAGGACTGCTCCATCCCTGCCCACATTGCATGTCCTGCTCCCGTGACTCCTGCAGGCACAACGGGCCCAGGGCCACAGGCCAGCCTGTCCCAGCTGGGACCTACTGTACAGTGCTTGGCTGGTGAGACTTTATGACTTGCTCCTTTAGGAGAAGGGAGCCAGGAATTGAGTGGGCTCAGGCTCTGAGCAATGGTATAAGCAAGAGATGTAGTAAAGAAACTGCCAACATGACCACTTCAAGGGTAGGAGTAAGGGAAACATTTTTTTTTAAAGATTTGTTTATTTATGTATAATACTACTCTATTTTCATGTATGTCTGCATGACAGAAGAGGGCATCAGATCCCAGTATAGATGATTGTGAGCCACTATGTGGGTGCTGGGAACTGAGCTCAGAGCCTCTGGAAGAGCAGATATCTTAACCACTGAAATATCTCTCCAGCCCAAGGAAAAGTTTTTTTGTTTTTTTTTTTTTGTTTTTTTTTTGTTGTTGTTGTTGTTTTTAACTGTGCATGAGAGGGAAAATATCCAGAGTCATCTGGAAGAGTCCAGAGCAGAGAGAAGAGAAAACAGACTGGATATAAACAGTCAGGGCTATCTGTAAGAGAAGGAAAAATAGGGCAGGAGGGTGGGGACCTTACTGTTCTAAAGAGAACAAATGGTATCTGGGAGGAGGGAAGCCTGGGGAGGTGAGAAGGGCCAGGATGCATGGACTCTGAAGTGTATACCAAGTTCTTGTGAGTAGGACTGAGGGTGCCTGAAGGACAGGCTTGGGCTTTGATATGCAACCACTGTGTGTCAATGGAGCCATGGGTTTCTTCTGCCAGAGGTAAGGGAAATGACTCTTTTTTGGCAGAGGGGAACCAGTTTCATAAGTTCCTGGGGGATGGTGGCTCTTATCCAATTGCCCCAAATGCTCCTACAGTCCAGGCTGAGCTCATTTTGGGATACATGGACAGCCGGTTGGACTGCTGAGGCCTAACAAATAGGAAATGAGCTGCTGGGATGAGAGGCAAGTGAGGAGAGGAGGAGACTGGGAGCCTAAGAAGGAAAAGCAAGAGGCAGCTCGGAAGTCTGAGGATGAGAGACAAAACAGGACCAGAGGACAGGATTCCCTGGAACTGTCAGCATAACCCCATAAAGAGGTTATTAGCACCATTAACGCAGGCAGCAAGGGCGGGGCCTCCCTCAAGAGGGAGGTGTGTATCCTAAGTTGGCTTTTGGTTGCTAAGAAGTCAAGTGAGCTTGGAGAATAGACCAGCTCTCCTGTCCTAAGACAGGCAGTCAAGGGAGACAAGATGAGACAGAGACGCCAACAACAAAAATGACTCTCCAGGGAGGACCTATCCAGAGTTCATTCAGTCACTCACACAATAATTTGGCTGGCCAACTACTCAAAACCCAAGTCTCCCATATACTCATGGAGGTGGAATCAGAAAACCAGGTTCTCTGCTACTGGTAGCCCATTAAAGCAAGGTAGGACAAAGGGAGGTTCCTCAAAAGGCTTCTCTCTCTTAACCAGAACTGAATTCAAGTACATGGGCTTCCCTCCTATGACTGTCAGAAGGACCCAACCCATTCTAGTGACAGGAAACATGGCAGTCATTCTCGACCTCTCTGGGTGCAGTGGGAGCCTCTTCAGGGGGTGCCTCCCCTGTAACCTCCCCACCATTCAGCAGACCCAAAGCAAGACTGAGTCCTATATGCATGGGGTAATATCACTGGGGGCTTCCATATGTTATAGTCCAGGGGAGAAAGGTTCAGACCACCACACATATAAAGCCAAGAGAGTCTTTATTACCCAGCAACTGAGCAGGCTCTCAGCACAAAGCCCTTTCAGCACTGAAGCTCAGAGGAAGAGCATTAATAAAGGAAACCAATAAATAGAAACCAAGATGACATTATTGTCAGGTAGAGGGCAGGGGAACCTGCTACTATGGTTTTGAAAGAACACATTGGTTGTTTGGGGTATACATCTGGGCAGGGTCAGAGAAAGTCAAATGTGTTGCCAAGGCAGACATAAATGTCAGGACAAGAAGACATCACCTTGGTTACTTCAGTGTGTGTGTGTGTGTTCATATGTGCACGTGTACCATGACATGTGGGTAGAAGTTAGAGGACAAACTGGATAAACTGAGGGAGTCCGTGCCTCCTTACATTGTGTGAGGTCTGGGGATCAAATTCAGACAGGTGTGGCAGCAAGTATCTTTACCCACTGTGTGGTCCCCAGGCCCTGACTTTTAGTTAATTTTTGAAGATTAAAAGATTAATAAAAATCCTGTTAAGTGGGTAGACCTCCAACTAACAAAAAAAGGGACTACTGAGATGGTTACAATCATCAGAGGTAAGTGATGTTATTGGTGAGATTATAATGAAAGCTGTATGTAGATTTATAGAGTTAGAAATGTTAAGATAGTTACTAGAATGTAAGTCAGGAAATTGATACTGAATAACCGGTGAGAATATTTTAGATGAATAGAAGTTGATGCAGCTCTCTGGCATGCTTCCAGAGTCCTTGGTCACCTCTGCTGCCAAAAGTGAAACGGAATTGGCCTTAGTTTTATTACTGAAGTTAATAGTATGTTACATATGAGCATACTCTTACTTAGAAGAGATATCTTTTAATAAGGAGATTTGATACATAAGAATTACAGAAAAACATGTGATGCATAGTGGCTACTTTAATAATGTAACAGTATAAGGAGCTGGAAAGATAGTTCAGTTGAACAAATTTGGAAACTTTAGAAGGAAGTGAGGACTTCAGGAGCCATACACAGGCCATGGGGGCAGGTAGACTGTGCCATCTTCCCTTTACCAAAATCCTCCTTAGCCAAAGCCTGAACACAGACACATGTGGAAGTACCAGGTGGTTCAGAAATGATGCCATGCAGTCACACTTCTGTCAGTTCTGACTCTGTACATCCAGGGGGTGGATGCTAGCTCTATGCATCTGCTCCTTTTGCTCACACTCTCCAGTCAACACAGAGTCTGACCTTCTCTGCTGGGAAGTATTTTTAGGCTCTGAGTCTAGCATGTCTTTGAAATGGTATGGTCAAGGAGCCCTGAGTGAGAACCTGGCTTTGACTGGAGTTCCGAGTATACAGGAAGCCTTGGTAGACTATGTGGCCCTAGGCCTGCACAAAATGGCCTTCAGATTGCTGGTGCATTCCACGAGTTCTCAATGATCTATGCTGAAATGGAACCCAATTATGCCATGCGTCCCCCTTGCTTTTGGATGTCTACCCCTCCTCTTGCCTGTTTCACTGTGACTAGAAGCACATGGGCATCTTTCTGGACAATGGATGGTTTCCACCCAGCATCTCTTGTGACAGCCTAGGCTGGCCTAGAAAAGCCTGAGCCTAGACATGACCTTGAGCCTCCAAGCTGCCATGTGGCACAACACCCCAGTTTCTGTAGCACTCGGGATCAAACCCAGGATCTCGAGTGGAATGCTGCCATCCATGTCCCAGAACACCTGGCCTTTCTTCACAGCTGTGAAGATCCGTGGCAGGTGCATGGATGCTGCCATGGGTGTTTCATGTGTGGGTGGCAGCAATGGCAGGGCTTGTGTTCTCTGTTCCAAGCTTTTGCTTGAATGCTGACCTCTTCCCTAATGACCAACATCCTAGTGAGGCATTCGGTGGAGGCTGTAATTTTGAGTGTGCTTTTGATACCACATATTTGGGACCCTGTTTGTTCTTGTTCTCCATAGGAAGCCTGCTGGATCAGTTACCTCTGGGTCTTGGTCTGTTCTAAGTGGTGAAGCTAAGCTGAGAAATCTACCATACCTGACTGGCCTGAGGGTGGAATAAAGAAATGTAGGTAAAGGGGAACTATGACTTTTTTTTTTTCACTAAGAAGATTGAATTGGATGACTGGGAAAGCTGATAGTGGAATCACACGCAGACATTTCCCAAAAACAAATTCTCACAGGGGAATGCAGAGGCTCCTGGGACATGAGCAATGAGTTGTGACTTGGGGTGCCAGTTTCTGTTTGCTTGGCCTATGCTGACTATCTTCATTGCCAGCCGGTTTCTCAGAATATAATGGTGCACCTCACAAAAGACAACCAGTGTTTACAGCATTCTTATCTAAAATTGTGTCCTAGGGAAGCCATGCCAGAATACATACAGCATCTTCTCCTTTGAGACTGGACCTGAAATTCAGAGAACATGAGTTTAGGACAACATCATTATGAATTCTGGTCGCACATATTTGTGGTTCCCTTGACAATTTCTTTTGTTAAACCTTATTCATTTGTATTTTGCTCACATGAGCTTATTTCCTGAAGTATGCAATTGTACCATGCTGTGTGCAGTGCCTCTGCAGATAAGGGTAAAACATGACCCCACAGAACTGAGTGACAGATAGTTTGGAACCACATTGTGGGTGCTGGAAACTGAATCCAGGTCCTTCGCAAGACCATTCAGTGCTCTCAGCACCCAAGCCATATTTCCAGCCGCTTCTGATGATTTTGACAATGGTGCACCAATTTGTAAGACTGCTCAAATTGAGATTCTGGGTTAATCTGGTGTGTGATGCTGTCCCAAAGACCTGAGATTGCTACCATGTGACTACAAGTGTCGCTCACACTTTTGCCTGTCCTTCCAGATCATGCAACTCTAACTTTGGCTGTACTTGGAGTCTCCCGAAGCTACCCTGAAATATGGCACAGAAGCCACCTGCTCTTATTAGAGGAATCCTTCCTCACACAATATACCTAAGACATAGAAATCACTTACTATATTAGAGAACACAGCTCAAATGCCTTAACCTTAGAAGTTTCCAGAAGAGTGGTGCACCACAGCTCCAGAAGGCCCTCATGGACCAAGCATTGGGCCCTGGCTGCTGGGTGCAGCAGAAGCTAATGTGGGTAATGTTATGGGATGCTTTGAGAAGCAGGGCTTCACACTTCTGGGGATGAAGATGTCCCAGGCACCAGAGAATATCCTTTCTGTACAGTTCTGGGACCTGCAGAGAAAGATGATCTTCCTAGCCATTATCAGCCAAATGAGCTTTTGGCCTGTGGTGGTCTTGGAAGGGAACACTATGTTTCATGTCTCAATGGCTACTATTGGACACATTCAGTCACCTGAGGTAGATCCTGGGATCATGAGGGGAGGCTTGAGTGTTCAGATTAGCAGGATTATCATCCTGCTGAAATAGTGAACCTGTGTTGGGGCCGAGAGGAAGGTCCAGCTATGGTCCAAGAGCACTGAGCTGTGCTTTTAATTGCTGTTCTGTGGCTCTACCCAAAGATTATGAGATTTGAACCCATATTATATGCACAATGTTCAAAATAAATAGATTTAATGCCATGGACAAGATGAATTTTGATGGATTGCTTTTTGCTTTGGTGTGCAATGGGTGAAAGAGTGGAAGATGCTGATAGTATATTTTCAAAAAGCTCATATCATCTATATCTACTTCTGTTTTCCTTTGTTAGGCCATCCTTTGTGGATGTGTAGGTTTAGAGTGGCCAACTCAAATTTAGGTCCACAGAAGGATGTTCTTTCCCCTGCTGACCTCTGAGAGAACGTTGTGCACCACACCTCCCCATGGGTTTCCAAACAGGTGAGGCATCAGGTAAATTCTGCAGTGCTGCTTTAGGGACTCCTGTGTCACTATCTTCATTTGACACATCACTTAGCCTCAGAACTTTTTTTTATTAATTTTTATTTTTTATATTAATCACAGGTTATTTACTTTGTATCCCAGCTGTAGTCCCCTCCTTTATTCCCTCCCAATTCCACCCTCCCTCCCTTATCTCCTCCCTGCCCCTTTCCAAGTCCACTGCCAGGGGAGGTCCTCCTCCCCTTCCATCTGACCCTAGCTTATCAGGTATCTTCAGGAATGGCTGCCATGTTTTCCTTTGTGGCCTAACAAGACGGTTCCTCCCTTGTTGGGGGATGGGGGGTAGAGGAGCCAGTCATTGGGTTCATGTCAGAAATAGTTCCTATTCCCCTTACTAGGGAAACCCACTTGGATACTGAGCTACCAAGGGCTATATCTGAGCCAAAAGCTGGTTCTTTGAGAAAATTAACAAGATAGACAAACCCTTAGCCAAACTTACTATAAAAGTCAGAGAGAAACTATTCAAATCAGCAAAATCAGAAATGAAAAGGGGGACATAACTATGTACACTGAGGAAATCCAAAAAATCATTAGGTCTTACTACAAAAGCCTATATGCCACAAAATTTGAAAATCTGAATGGACAATTTTCTTGATTGATTCCATCTACCAAAATTAAGTCACGCTCAGGTAGAAAGATTGAATAGCCCTGTATCCCCCCAAGGAAAATGAAGCAGTCATCAACAGTTTTCCTTCCAAAAGAAAGCCCTGGGCCAGATGGTTTCAGCACAGAATTCTACCAGACCTTCAAAGAAGTGCTAATTCCAATTCTCTTCAAACTATTACACAAAATAGAAACAGAAGGATCATTACCAAACTCATTTTATGATGCCACAGTCACCTTGATACCTAAACCATACAAAGATCCAACAAAAAAAGAGAATTTCAGACCTATCTCTCTTATGAACATTGATGTAAAAATACTCAATACTTGCAAATCGAATCTGAGAACACATAAAAGATAACATTCACCATGACCAAGTAGGCTTCATTCCAGGCATGCAAGGGTGGTTCAACATACGGAAATCCATCAATGTAATCCACCACATAAACAAACTGAAGGAGAAAAACCACACGATCATCTCCTTAGATGCCGAAAAAGCATTTGACAAAGCCCAACATCCATTCATGTTTAAAGTCTTGGAGAGATCAGGGATACAAGGCACATACCTAAACATAGCAAAGGCAATATACAGCCTCAGAACTTCTTAAAGACACTTATCTTACTAATGTCAATAACAGGTTTCACCATTTCTGAAGGGCTTCAGAGCAGGTTTCAGGGATAACCCAGTGTTCACAGAGAATGAGTATTCCCAGTGGTGAGCATCACCACCACAATCAGCATTGGGTCTAAGGCTGTCCACATCTCTGCTATGATGGAAGCCTGACATCCCAGCAGGGATATCTGAGCTCGACTCTGGTAGCTAAAATTCTCCCTCATCACATGGAATTCAATAGACTGAAGAAATCCAGTTATTTACGCCGAAGATGGACCTTCATGAAGGGATAATGATGCTATAGGTGAAAAATGAGCAGACACTAACAGTTTAGGGCCTCAGAATCATGGTCCACACAGGTGATGCCAAACTCGGCCTTTTTATCAGAGCACCATGAAGTTGGGTCCATTCGCTTAAGTGTCTCTTTAATGACAGCCAAAACAACAACAACAACAACAACAACAAAAAAGAAACAAACAAACAAAAAAAAAAACCCAATGTGCGTCACAAGCAAAGGACACACAGTTGTGCTGTTCCTCGGTGGCTTCATGAATGTAAGGCATGTGAGGTAAATGTTCAGAAGTTTAAGTTATTGGCAGAAGCTCCTGCCACAGACCTCACAGCTTAGCCTTTTTGACAGACTCACAAAAGCCCTGGTTTCAAATACTCAAGCCGCTGTTCTTCTGTGACACATGTCTGCTTCTCCAGAAACAGGCACAACAGAGTCAGATAAAGGGTTTTAAATGCTGTCTCTGTTAGCTTTTACATATACTCTGTGTCCACTTCTAAAGTAAGGTCAGCAGGATTCTTGAGACTGTTCCATTTCCTCATCATGGTCCTCAGGTCCATGATGAGGAAATGGACGAACCCCAGGATGCTGTGTAGAGTGAAGCCCAATATTGAATAGTCTAGTCATGAAAGGCCAGAAAACCTGGCATCTTTTATTATTAATGCCTTCAAATAGGAGTGCTTCTCCATGTACCATTGACTGAGTCATGGGAAAGTTCTGAACATGAAACCAGGCACTTCATTGCCTGAGCTGTCCACCTGGCCTTCTGTGGGGAGACAGAGGAAACAGAATCAAGTATTTACAGACAGAAGCCTGACCTTTTCCCGTGATACAGGAAGTCTTCCCATTCATTTCCGTGCCATTGGAAATTCAAAATGTTGTCAAATTCTCCTTCCATTTTTCATTCTTTGATAGAGGTGCATCCTGTGTGGCATCCCTGATGTCACAAAAGATTCTGGATTTCACACATGTGGTTTCAACTAGAGGTAATGCATATGCAATGACTGAACTACATAAAAGCACCATGAGGATGAGAGGTCAGACACACTTGGAACATACTATCTTCTTCAGTGGAAAGATGATAAAAATGCATCACACAAGAGAATGAGTCCTTGTATTTCTGAGAATCCATTACGTGGCATGAGATGATCAATTTATACAAGGTCCTAAACCGCAGTGCTTGTGTTCTGGTTCTGAAAGAGAAATGTCCCCCACAGCCTCATGTGTTTGAACTAGCTGGGGGTTGCAAAAGAGTAATGTCTGGAACCTTTAGAAGATGGAGACTCTCTGATGGAGGTGAGTACTGCAGGAAGACTAGAAGCTTAAGAGTGGAGCCCCGGTTCTCTTTGCTCTCTGCTTCCTGGATGGGGGTGCAGGGTGACCAGCCTGCTCCCTGGACCCCTTACCACACCTTCTCTGCCCTCTGCCAAGTCTTTCCTTCCAGGAGGAAATGATATCCTTGAAGCACAATCCAGAACGAAGCCCCCTCTACCTCAAATTGTTTCTTGTTGGTCCTTTGGTTGTAGAGATTAATCACTATTCCAGCCAGACTGGGGAGTCTGTCATTTGCTTCCCCACTTCCTCTACCTCTCTCCTCAGCAGGGACAAGCCTCTTCAAATGCACTCTGTCCCAGGAATTTGACTCAGAATGCCAATACCTACTGACCACTCTCCCCTTTTTTTGCTTTGGAGACTCTTCACACTTGCAATATTATCCTGCAGGATTGCCTCTCACTGTTTCTCATATTCACACACCGATTCCGTATCTGGAAAAAGTCAATGAGAGAGTGTCTCACACATGTTGATATTGACAGAAGGGCATCTGAACTGCCTTTTATAGGAGCCTAAGTTTTTCTCTGCTACATAGCATCCAATAGGAAGGTAAATGAACATTTAAATGCAATAAAAAAAAAAACCTTTGGTGGTTGTTTTGCATATGAGTTTGGTGTACTCATTAGGGTTTCTGTTGCTGTGCTGAGACACCGTGTCCATGGCACTTCAAAAAAAACAACTTTTCATTGGACAAGCCTACAGGCCAGAGGGTTGGTGTACATGTGGCCGCACACAGGTAGACATGGTACTAGGGAAGGAGCCAAGAGCTCTACATCCTGATTGGCATGCAACAGCAGTGGAGGGTGGCCATGGCTGGAACTTCTGAAACTTTAAAGCCCTCACCCCCAGTGTCAGACACACTTCCCGAAATAAGGCCACAACAAGGCCTCATGTCCTAATCTTTCAAATACCACCACTCCTTATGAGCCTGTGGGGGACATTTTGCTTCAAATTAACATACTAGTTGAAGTTACCCTTTCATGCGCAGTCCTGTCCACAACTGCTGTGCGGGACTCCTGCATCCACTCTGCTGTGCCAGTACCTCCGTAACAGCACTGAAGTGGCATTTTACATCAGCAGGATGTTGTAGTGCTCAGGTGATATGGGTGGGACAGGGGACCCAGAAGAGCAGTGTGACTGTGGGTATGGACATGGTACCAGCTGGCCTCATCCAAATAGCTTTAATAGACACTTGAACACAGGGAAATTTGTGCAGTTCCAAAGTTCTTCATTTTGTCTGTCTATGCTGCAGCTTCTCCGTTGACAGGGAGCCACAGGGGGCATCACAGAGGGATGTGTGCAGTTTGAACTATCTGTCAATAGTTATCAACAGATGAACAGAACATGCATCATGGGTATTTAGGGGCGAGGAGAGAACAGGAGGAAAGTGGCACCTGATACTCTGAAATCCTGGTCCAATCTAAAGGGTTCTGGACGACTGCATGAGGACTAAGAGTTACTTCTTCTACCCACCGATCAGGAAGGTGATCAGGACACGCAAGCGTGCAGCTCTGGTCTGGCAACCTAGCGCCTGCGCATACCACCCCTAGGCATAAATATCCAAAAGAGGCTCAAGTACACAAAAAGGACATTTGCTCAACCATGTTTGTAGCAGCTTTATTTGTAATAGCCAGAAGCTGGAAACAACCCAGATGCCCCTCAACTGAAGAATGGATACAGAAATTGTGGTACATCTACACAGTGGAATATTACTCAGCAATGAAAAACAAGAAGATCATGACATTTGCAGGTAAATGGTGGGAACTGGAAAGGATCATACTGAGTGAGCTGTCCCAGAAACAGAAAGATACACACGGTATATACTCACTCATATAGACATATAATATAAGATAAACCTATTAAAATCTGTATATAAAGAAACTAATCAAGAGGAGGACTCTTACTAAAATGTTCAATCCTTACCCAGAAAGGCAAAGAGGATGGACATCAGAAGAAGAAGAAAACAGGAAACTACCTAGAAACCTGCCACAGAGGGCCTCTGAAAGGCTCTGCCCTGTAGACTATCAAAGCAGACGCTGAGACTTATGGTCAACTGTTAGGCAGAGTGCATGGAATCTTATGTTAAGAAGTGGGAAATAGTAAGATCTGGAGAGGACAGGAACTCCACAAGGAGAACAACAGAACAAGAAAATTTTAACACAGGGAACTTCGCAGAGACTCATACTCCAACCAAGGTCTATTCATGGACATAAACTAGAACCCCTGCACAGATGTAGCCCATGGCAGTTCAGTGTCCAAGTGGGTTACAGAGTAATGGGAGCAAGGACTGTCTCTGACATAATCTGATTGGCCTGCTATTTGATCATCTCCCCCTGAGGGGGGAGCAGCCTTACCAGGCCACAAAAGATGACAGTGCAGCCACTTCTGATGAGATCTGATAGACTAAGATCAGAAGGAAGGAGAGGGGGACCTCCCCTATCAGTGGACTTGGGGAGGGGCATGCATGAAGAAGGAGGAGGGAAGGTGGGATTAGGAGGGGAGGAGGGAGGGGCTTATAGGGGATACAAAGTGAATAAAGTGTAATTAATAAAAGTTAAAGTTACTTCTTAATATTTTTATGGTCCTCCAAGGCATGATGTAGGGATCCAACAGGAACCACCCCCATCAAAACTGAATCTGGAAACGGGAAGGAATTTAGTCCAGAGACACAGACAAGGTTTTGGCCAAGTTTTGTCACATTGTTAGACATTCCCTGGAAGGATCAAGGTGACCCCCTGAGGTGCCTTCTTCCCTGCTACCCCCAAGTTAGGGGAAGTTTCTATTGGTGTTGACTCTTTCCGTGTCTGTTTTCATGCTTAAGATTAGCACTTCTCCTATGTTACATGTCTATATGAGTGAGTATATACAGTGTGTGTCTTTCTGCTTCTGGGACAACTCACTCAGGATGAGTTGTCCTAACTAACCCTGTCTAGTTCCCACTATTTACCTGAAAATTTCATGATTTCCCTATTTTTCATTGCTGAGTAATACTCCATTGTATAGATGTACCACAATTTCTGCATCCATTCTTCAGTTGTGGGGCATCTGGGCTGTTTCCAGCTTCTGGCTATAACAAATAAAGCTGCTACAAACATGGTTGAGCAAATGTCCACTTTTCCTACTAAAAACTGTACATCTAAAGAAACTAATCAAGAGAGAGGACCCTGACTAAAATACTCAATCCCCATCCTGAAAGGCAAAAAGGTTGGACATCAGAAGAGGAAGAAGAAAACAGGAAACAACCTAGGAACCTGCCACACAGGGCCTCCAAAAGCCTCTGCCTTGCAGACTATAAAAGCAGACACTGAGACTTATGGCCAACTGTTGGGCAGAGTGCATGGAATCTTATGTAAGAAGTGGGAAATAGTAAGAGCTGGAGAGGACGGGAACCACACAAGGAGAACAACGGAACCAGAAAATCTGAACACAGGGAACTTC
>REGO01000042.1:929114-944524 GCA_010120015.1 Rhombomys opimus
GTGGTTAGTTCCTATGAGGCCATGAATCCTATGAGTTTTAATTAGAATGTAGCCTTGTATGTTTGCACATGTACCATGAAGCTGGTGGCACTGTTTAAGAAGGGCTTGGAACCTTTAGAGGCAAAGCTTCCAAGCCATTGGTGATGACCCCACTTTCATTGATTCTGCCTTCTGATTGTGGACTGTGAATTCCATGTGACCAGGTCAATGTGACCAGCTAGTCCCCTGTACCTACAGCCACCCCTTCCCTGCCAGCTGCCATGTCTTTTCCAGCATGATGCTATCATCCACTTTAACAATAGAGCCTTTCTCCATTAAATTGTTTGTTTCTTGTCACTTATTTCATCACAGCAATGAAAAAAGCAAGTAAACACATTGAATTGGGAATAGACGCTGGTCATTGTTTCTGCCCATTTGGAAGACCCTTCAACTCACTTTCTCTCTTCCTCTGCCCTCCAAGCAGAAGGAACACATGATTGCTGCTAGACTGATCATTGGATCTGACCAGCAATGCTATTACCTACCACTAAGAAATTCGTCATTTTGCAGGCTGTCCTAGCTACCCAAGCCTTTTCACTATTGTGTTCTTCATTGTCAACAGTATATGGAAGAAAGTAGAGAGTTGGATCTGCCCAGGAATGACCTACCATTCCCAAGGTCATTACTTTAGGGGCTGTTCCCCTACCAACTTCATCCTCAGCATTTTCCTCATCCTGGTCTCTAGTATCTGGAAGAAAGTCATAGACAGTTGAATCTGACCAGGAATGCCATTACCTCCCACCACCAAGGTCATCACTTTGAAGGCTATTTTCTCTATCAACGCCATCCTCAGTGTTGTCCTCAAACATATGTGGAAGAAAGTCAGTGGAGAGAGTGACTCATACCTGAGTGAGTGAGCAGTGCAGCCACACCGCCTCACACAAGAACAAACTCCGTTTTCCTTTGGTTCACATCGTTCACTGGGAACCACAATAGACATTCCAATAACGAGATAAAATATGGCTTCACATGTTAAGAGTACTGCAAGACATATTCATTTGTTGACATAGAGGACACAATCTTGTTTACAGCTCCTATTAATAACAAACGAGGAGCTTGAGAGATGGCTCAGGGTTAAGAGCACTGCTCTTGCAGAAGACTAGGGTTTGATTCCCAGCACCCGCTTGGTAGTTCACAACCATTTGTAACTCCAATTCCAGGGTATCCAGTGCCCTCTTTTGGCTTCCACTCGCATAGGGGACATGTGGTGCACCAACATATATGCAGAAAATATACATTAAAATTGATTTTTTTAAGAACTCAAACATTATTGAATTTCCATCATACCGTCACGTGTGCTGCAGGCCTTTTCTGCTGTGTGCACAGTCTTTGTTTGAATGATGTTACTGTCTTCAGAAAACTGGGCACATCTGAAACCCAGTCTTTTCAAGATAGCAGAAACTGGAATGCATTCACGAACAAAAACAGGTTAGCCGAATCACATAAAAGAAAAGAAAAGCTGGCCATTGCTCTGTGCGTAAACATTTTATCCCATTACTGATTTGCAAGCACATTTGTTTGATTTGGAATGTCACTTCTGGAGGGTTGGGAACCTCATCTATTAAAGCACATATAACATGGTCAGTGTAGGTAAGACTCAACCCATGTGGATGAGATGGACAGAGAGCATTTGGCGGAGTATGCAGGATGGCCAGCATGCAAATTAGTTTAAGGGCCATGTGAACACAGGGAAATTAGTGCAATTCCTTGCTTCTCAGTTCTTCAAACTATGGCATTCCAACTTCTTAAAAAGTCCCATTAAGACTAATGAATCTAAAAGAGAAAATGAATGTCAAGCCCTAAAGAAAATCATTAGCTCTAAAAAGGGAGCTCTGTGGTGTTTTTAAGGCCAGAAAAATCAGCAAGAGGCCACAGTTAGGTTCAGACAGTGCGTTTACATGCCAGATCAGTGGGCAGTGGTTTTACTGCTCACATAACATGATGTTTTACAGTTTGTGAACAATATATAAATCACCAAGAGAGAGGTGCTGGTAAGGGACCATCTGAACTTCCCGCTTCTGCCTAGGGCACTGTAATAGTTATAGGCCAAATTATAGACTTATTATGAGAGACCAAACTATCAGACAGAAAAAAGAAACAAGGGTGCATGTTCTACATTTCCAGCCCTGACCCTGGCCCCTCTCCCCCAAAAATGAACATTTCGTTTGAAGAAGCAATATGGAGAACCAGCATTCAATGTGAAGCAAAATGCATATTTAAATCCTTGGTGGTTTTCCCTTGATAAGCTAGGTAAAGTCACATTTTTATACAGTAAAGCACAGTGTTACATGTGAGATGCTAAATATAATCCAATATCGTGGTGGTTCATGTTACCCTTTCATTTGGACAGTACCTTTTTGCATAGTGCTGCAATGTTTTTATTGTTTGGTTTTGTTTCTGGGAACAAACGGCCAAAGGTAATTAGGATTTCCCAAAAAGCTTAAAAGGGAAGCAAAAGGTAAGGTTTGAGGAAAGGAAAGTTGGTATTAAGAAAGCAAACTGAGCTGACAGAAATATCTCTCCCAAGTATGTGATGGGGGGATAACCTGGTTTTGATTGTTGTTGTTGTTGTAGTTATAGCTGTTTTAAATCCTAGGGAGTATAGGAAAGGTGTTAATTGATCCTCATTTGGGCACGGGGAGGTTAGAGCCTCTACACACCAAGATATCGTCCATATAATGTGTAATACTTTTGGAAATTTAAACAACTTTGGCTTACTGCTTTAAACCTTGCTTGTGATTGGTTTTGTACTAGAACTGTAGCTCCCCTAAATTTTTCCTCCCATGAAGGGACCACATGAGTGACTTATTCCCACTATTAGGGAAGAAAACATTTCCCATGAAGGGACATTTACTACTGAGTTATTTCCAATAGTAGGGAAAAACAAAAAAATATTGAAAAAGACTGAAGCAAAGACTCAAGAAAATTCTCAGTTCTGGGCCAGTTGTGTTATCTCAGGCTGCAGTAGCAAAACCTGCCCATCATTCTTGAAGCTCACACTGCTTTGTGCTGGCAGGCCCTTAGCAGGAATTCCTGGCAGGTGTTTTGCAGCCAGAGAGTGCCTAGTTCCAGCTGAAGTAGTAAGTTTCTTCATTTGGGGTGTGTGTGTGTGTGTGTGTGTGTGTGTGTGTGTGTGTGTGTGCATGGTGAGGTTGGATACAAGGTCCAGTACATGATTGTCCTCTTGACATCTGTCATCTTCAGAGTCATATGATGGCAACGCTGTAGCATTCTTGGTGGGCCCTGGTTTACAGGGACCCACGCTGTACAGGGACCAAAGCTGTAATGGGCAGAAAATGGAGGGGTGGGGCTTTCCTTCCTGTTTAGTCTGGGCAGCAGGCTAGGGGAGTGACCCAAGTATGTGTATCAGGGTCATAGGGGTCTCCTGCCCCCATCAGGATGGCTGTGTCAAGGACCTCTTCCCAAAAGAAAGGGCTTCCCCTTGGTAAGTTTTATGCCACTGGTCTTGAGCAGGACCCACAGGCCTGTAGTTTGGGACTCCTTTTGATGTGATGAGGTATTTGCCATGATGGAGAAGACTTGGAAGCCCTAAGGCAGAGGCAAGGTTCCCAGGGGGCCATGTGGCCTGCTTCTCCTCCAGTAGTCGTGTGCTCAAGATTACAACACGAGGAGTCCAATACAGTCAGTGACATTAAGGAGAACAGAATCTTGGGAGGCAACTTTGGGAGACAGCTCGGTTACTGGGGAACAAAGGCCACTTTAACCTTTGTGGGGTAAGTGCTTTCAGGGTGAGTGCACATCCTTGGCTTAGACAGTGTGCTGGGAATGCCTCATTTGCATAAAGAGGAATTCCAGCAGTTTTTGGGCAAGCCCTGCTAAGGAGAGAGGAAATGTAATCTGGCTACTGGGCTGAATGACCTCCAGGAAAATGGCAAAAGTGGGCTGCAAGGCGATTTGTGCAGGGACATGCAGGCCTGGGGCACAATGGGAGCCATTCTATTCCTGCCAATGTCAGGACAATTTCTGTGGTTTGGAGATGCCTTGACTCAACTCAGACTCTGGACCTGATTTCCACACAGCTTCCCCTGGCTTCACGACTCCCTGGTCCCACAAAGGACAGTGCCATTCTAAAGCCTGCTCACCCAAAGCAGAGAGTGCTGTAGCACTGGACCAGTAACTTCCAACAAACTAAAGCTGTTTGACCCTCATCCCTGTTGTATGCCAAAATGTTAGTTTTATTTTATAAAATTGTGTTTCTCTCTCAGCATGGCTATCACCCATATAATTAAGACTCTTTTCTATTACTTGTTAAAACAAGTTCCATCGGACAATAACTGAGCAGTGATTTTCAATTCTTAACCCTGTTAGCTAATTGAGCTTCCTCCCATAGTATAACCCAGACATACTTGCACTTTGTACCTTTGCTACTCCAGTTTCTCTCTGTTGATGTCCCTTGTTCTCTCCAGGGACTGAAGCCCCTCTTTTCTCCTCTTATTTCCTCTCCCCTGAATGGCAGTAATTCCAGCCTTATTCTGTCCCTTGCTCAGCAATTAGCTGTAAGTGGTTTTATTGGCATGTCAGGGAACAATTGGGAAGCAGTGTTAACACAATGCTGAAATAGGAGTTTCTAAGAGCAATGATTGCAATCAGATATACAGGATACAAAAATCAAAATTTTATTGTTCAGCTTTATATAGTGTGGGAACAGTCAGGCTGATAATGGAAGAAAAAGGCAAGAGAACATGTGACCCATGCCCAGGTGGGATTTTCCATTTCCTCCAGGACAGGGGTTAGTGGCTTCTGCATGCCCTCAGGCCTTCAGACTGTCACCTTCTGAGCAGGGTTTGGCCTTCTATTGCTTCTGTGTTTGCCCTGTCTTCTTCTAAGTACAGAATTCTGGCCTCAGTGTTATCTAGAAAAGGAACAGAGACACCAGAACATACACCTCAAAGTCCCACAGCAAGAGCAGCTCTGCTTGCTCCAGAGCAGCAGACCGCACCTGCAGTGTCACAGCATCACAGACAGCCCATCGACCACCAGACCACTGAGAGCTTGCTGAAAGACATGCTCCTTCCCAAGGGACACCAGAGCCCCACCTGGTGAGGATGCAGCTCGAGAGAAGCTGTATGGGAACAACAGCAAGAGGAACAGAGCCCTTCAGATCAAGAAGCAATGGCGGGGTCCAAAGCCCTAGCTCCTGACAGGTTGAACTGGGACATGGAGAAAGACGATGATCATACACAGGAAGCATCATTCTGCCATGAAACCCACAGTCAAGGAGCCAGAAACATGGATAGACTAGAAGGAAAGAGGAGTCAGAAGGCAGCAAGGGAAGCACAGAAACTCAGAGAGGGAGGGACAACTCTCTAGGAGCATCCAAAAGCCTGGGAGGGAATTTGGTCTTCAAATCTAGACAGTGGTAAGCAGCTTAAATCCCTGGCTCAGATTCCCAGCAAGCAGGCAGACCAAGGAAAGGGACCTGATCTCTCTGGCTCCCATAGAGACTAAGGGCATGAAGAGAAGACTGGCTGAGCTCCTCAGTGGCCATGAGCTACCCACACTCAATACAACATGAACACTGGCATTTCAGCTCAACACAAATGAAAATGTGGGATCAGAAATAGGGGACAGGCCAACCCCAAGTGCCATGGTAATTCTTTACCTATGACCTTTTTTATTCTGAACTAGATACCCATGGCCAAGAATCCAGTTGGGGAGGGTACTGGATTATGACATTTTGGAAATGGCTGGGCAGAAGCTATGTCGATAGAATGTGAGGCTGCAGGCAGCAATGACTGTAGAAAGGACCAAGGGTGTCAGACCCAGTTCTCCAAGACAGTAACTCCTGGCTGAGTAACTTAGTTTCCCCACCACAGAATATTGCAGTATATCTGTGTTCTCTGGAACATCCAATAAACAGAGAGATTTAAAAAGCAAGCTGCAAATTAAAAACAAGGAGATCATGAAATTTGCAGGCAAATGAATGGAACTAGAAAAGATTATCCTGAGTGAGGTATCCCAGAAGGAGAAAGACACATATGATATATACTCACTAATAAGTGGATATTAGCCATATAATATAGGATAAACATAATGAAATCTATACTCCTTAAGAAGCTAAACAACAAGGAAGACCCTAGGAAAAATGCTTAATCCTCATTCAGAAGGCCAAACATCCAGAACATTCAAAAGACCAGACATTGGAAATAGGAGAAGACAGGGAATAGGACAAGAGTCTTCCTGAAAAACTCTACCCAGCACTGTATTGAAACAGATGCTGAGATTCATAGCCAAATTTTGTGTAGGGTGCAGGGAACCTTATGGAAGAAGAGGGAGATAGAAAGACCTGGAGGGTGTAGGAGCTCCACAATGAGACCAACAGAGTGAAAAAAAATCTGGTCCCAGGGGTCCTGCAGAGACTAATGAATCTACCAAGGACCATGCATGGAGAGGGCCCAAGCACCCTGTTCAGATGTAGCCCATGGACAGCTCAGTCTCCATGTGGGTTCCCTCGTGAGGGAAGCAGGGGCAGTCACTGGCATGAACTTGGTTGCCTGCTCTTTGATCACCTCCCCCCAGCAAGGTGGCCTTACGAGGCCACAGAGAAAGAAGATCCACATAGTCCTGATGAGAACTGATAAGCTAGGGTCAGATAGTAGGGGAGGAGGACTCCCTATCATTGGACTAGGAGAGGAACACAGGGGGGGGGCAAGTGGGAGGGAATGTGGGACAGGGAGGAGATGAGGGAGAGGGCTACAGCTGGGATACAAAGTGAATAAAATGTAATAAATAATGATGATAATGATGATGATGATGATGATGAAAAAAGCAAGCTGCAAACAGTTTGGTGGTACACATTGATAATCCTAGGCCTAGGGAGACAGGAACACCAGGAATCTGAGGCTAGTCTGAGTTATTCAGTGAGACAGTGTTGCAAAATGAGAAAGAGAAGGGTACAGCTAGAGAAAAGAACAAGGCATCATTGCAAGGAAAAAGAGAAACACAATCAATCATTGAGGCAACCTTCCCATGTAGATAAGTGCCAGGAGACCAGAGAAATGGACATTCAAACAGCAGGATTTGTGGGGAGGAGGATGGGGCTCTGCTTGATCCTGGGCATGGAAGGTGAGCAGTGATGCTTCACCAGGATGGGAAAGACTGCAGGCAGGAAGAAAGCTGGAAGCAAAGTGAAGGTCTGTGGACTGTGATGAGGACACAGTGGGATCCCCAGTACCAAGAGCCAGCATGCAGTGGGTTGTTTGGGGCTAGGGTTAAGACAGGGAAACATAGAAGGGAAAAGCTCAGAGGGAGAAAAGGCCCAGGAAGCAGCTTACACAAGACACAGAAGGTATAAGCACGTGAAGTGGGCATCCAGGAAGAAACTGACAGAAGTTTTCATGCAAACAAAGGTGCCTGATAAATGTTTAGAGGATCAAGAGGGTGAGGGGAACCATAATGCCCCAGGAAACCAAACCATTGCCCAATTAAGTTCATAGAATCACTCAGCCCTCCCTTTATCCATCCACAGAGCCCACACACTTGTCACTCAATTTCACAAATAGTTCTAGTGTCTGCAGGGCTGCCCCATGCTTACCTAACACAGCATAGCAGTGCAGGGCCAGCAGGTCAGGGCAGATGTTCACCAGTGTGACAGCAGCTTCACCATGTGTGAGATGCATTCGTGGAAGGCGCCATTCTGAAGCTGGTTCCTCCAACAGGGTGGTGGACAAGCTTCAGTTGGTTTCATAGTGCAGGAATTGGTACCCAGTGGTGGCTGGCAGTCAAGAGCTGCTCTTGTGAATGGGCAGTCACAGACAGCACTTGTGTATGTGGGAGAGGTGCACAATTCTGTGCACATGAACCGCTGAAAATGAAAGAGCAGCGTGCTTGCCAGGTAGTGCCACATGGAGGCAGCCCTGATGCACAAACTGGTACGC
This sequence comes from Rhombomys opimus, assembly GCA_010120015.1. Lineage (NCBI taxonomy): Eukaryota > Metazoa > Chordata > Mammalia > Rodentia > Muridae > Rhombomys > Rhombomys opimus. The sequence goes on from REGO01000042.1 coordinate 937,052, forward strand.
CCCAACGCTGCAGCTTCTCTGTTTACAGCGAGCCACAGGTGGCGTGTGTGTACACAGCCACAGAGGGATGTGTGCAGTTTGTTACCTGCACCTCCCAATAGTTCTCAACAGAGGTCCATCCATGATGGGCACTGATGGGCTAGGAGACAGCAGGGCTAGAGTGGCACTTGAAATGCTGGCGCCACCTCCAGGATTCTCGGGGAAGACATGAGGAACAGTTACTTCTTGGCAGTCTTGTCCTCCCAGGTACCATGTGGAGGTCCCATAGGGGCTGCCTCTGGCTCAGCTGAATCTGGAAATGGGAAGGAATTTAGTCCAGAGACACAGATGAGATTTTGGCCAAGTTTTGTCACATTGTTAGACATTCCCTGGAAGGATCAAGGTGACCCCCTGAGGTGCCTTCTTCCCTGATACACCCAAGTTTCAGAAAGTTTCTGCTGGTGTTGACTCTTTTCCCTGTCTGTTCTCATGCTTAAGACTGGCACTTCTCGTTGCACTGAACTCTTCCCACTTGGTGCAGTTCTCCTGCTCCAACAGCTGGTTACCAGCAGCCTTCATATCTGCCCCAGTAAAAGGAGCAACTGGGGTGACATCCTAAGTCTCAAATGTCTGTCTTCCTAGCAACACTTCAGTGAAGCATTCAGTTCTGTCCTCTCACCATTGGGCTCGCGTCTGCATGTGCAGCTTTGTGAGGGAGTCAAGAGGACATTGACTCATGAGGGACAAGGTACCCTGACAGGGACTAGAGGCTGAATGAAGAGCTATTAACAAAGCACTGGGTTTGGAAGATGGGGGAACATGCAACAGAGCCTTACTGGGAAAGAGCATTCATTGCTCTAGCCGTTGACTTTGGTTCATATCCATCTGTAACTCCAGTTCCAGGGGATCTGACATCCTCTTCTGACCTCGTTGGTACAGACATGCACATGGTACGTTTACATGCATTCAGGAAAACCGTACACACATACATTTTCAAAGGATAAAGTCATTCATTTAAAGCCTCCTAGAGCTACAAAAGCAACACAGCCTTCCTGTGAGAACACCCACAAGGGAAGACCATGAAGAAGTGCCCTGGTAGCTTGAATGTTATCCTTTCCCTGGAGAACAAGAAATAAAACCACATTAGAATCTTGATTGCCTTGGAATGACCATGAAGGAAAAGGTGAAGGCTCTGAAGCATTCACTGGTTGTTTCGATACTGGTAAAACAACGCAATGCAGTGAGTATTTTACATTTATGATTCTCCCAACGACATGCTGAGTTTTACACTGCACAAGAAACAGGCAAAAGTGCCAAAGCAGAAAGCTTTGGAAACCACACTGAAGAAATCCACTGGCAAATGAGAACGCACAAACACTAGGTCATGGCAACATCTTACAGTGCTCTTGCTACACACCTTTAGAGTGGCCAAAGCCCAGAAAAATGACCTCACCAAATTCAGCGGGAAGTAGAGCAGCAGCAGGACCCGCCTTCTTGAGGAGGAGGAGACGTGATACACGGATAGAACACAGCTGTGCTCAGGTCCTTTCTAAACAGAAAATACCTGTGATCCATAAATCACACTTCTTATCTACCCAAATGAGTTGAAAACACTTGTGCTCAAAACTGCACTCAGATTTTGTAGACACTTCGTGTGTAACTGCTAAGATGTGAAAACAAGATACAATTTAGCAGATAAAAGGAAAAGCTGCTACCCAGACATTACCCAGGTAATGCCATTCAACACTTAAGAGAAATCAGGTATAGGGCAGGGGAGATGGCATAAGGCTATAAGCGAGGTGCTTTGAAACTGGAGTGGGATGCTCAAGAATTCAATGGCAGGGCTGCACACCAGCAGAGGCAGAGGCCAGTCTCACTCACAAGCTGACCAACTGGGCTACCATCTGTGCCCAGACCTAGTGCTTGAGTCAGTTCACACCAACATCTACCCCATCTTTGAGCTGCTGGAGTGCATGAAGGGGCCTGTCCTGCAGAACCAGAGCTTCAGGACCAACAGGACTCGTGACAGCAGCAGGATAGCTGAGATGAGTCTTGGCAATGGTCCAGGGCTGATGATGTGCCAGAAACCAGAAACCGTGAACCAAACCAATGACTCCTTGCAAGAGACAGTTCCATAGTGTCTCAGTCCTGGAGAAATCAAGAGCAACGTCGTAGCCTTTTTGGAGAAGATAGGAATTGTAGGTGAAGCTGCGGCTGCCGGAATGGACAGGAGAAAGGCACTTCTGGAAAGCCATTGCCAAGGCGACTATTGAAGCAAACAGGTTGGTTAGCAGTTTCCAGTGCCACTATGAGGGATGAGTATTCAATGAAGAGCGGGAAAGAGAGTAACAGCTGTGGATGAGCACTGGGAGAGGCAGAACTAGAGAGCTTTCCTTGGTGATAGGTGTGAGGAAGACTCTCGGGACAGGGGAACATTCATTGTTGAGTAGGGCTGACAGGGTGCTGTGCAGCAGTCTGGAGTGTCATCACCCACCACCTCAGACCCCGAACACACCGCCAAGTGCCGAGATCACCCTGGCTCTGAGCACAGACAAGATGTCCAAGATGAAACATGGTTCATTTTCTGAAGCACTGGTCCATGCTGCCCTGGAAGGCCGCTTTGGTATCTATGGTCCTACAGCAGCCAGGAGCCATGTTGATGTCTATGGCTCGAGTTAGCACTGAAGGCTGAGGCCATGCTTCTGCCAAGGGCCATGTTGATGTGCAAGGCCTGTGCTGCCACCTGAGGACATTGTGATGTTCAGGTTATTTCTGCCATTAAAGGCCATGTCTGGGTCTGTGATCCTGCTGAGGCCAAGGTCTGTATTGATGGCTGTGGCCTATGTTATCACTGAATGTCATGTGGATGTCAGTGGTCTGTGCTGTAACCTTAAACCCTGTTGATGTCCATAGGTCATGCTTACTGCTGGAGGCCATATTGATATGAGCAGCCTGCACTATCACTGAGGCCATGTTGATGGCCTTGGCCCATGCTGCCACTGAGGGCTATGATGGCATCCATGCCCAGTGCTGCAACAGAGGGCTGGTCTGTCCTGACCCCTGAGACCATGTTGAGGTCCGTGGCAAAGGCTGACACAGGCGATCAGGCAGAAGACATGACCTGTGCTGTCACCCAGAAACCATTACAAGTCCATGATCTGTGCTCCCACTGACAGTAAAGGGCAAGGAATCTACTTTTGCCGTGGTACTGCTGACTGCAGACTCACAGTTAAGAAAACGGGGACATACAAGGCTTTAGTGACAACTCCTACCCCCCCAACTTACCCCAAATAAGTAAGAGTTTGGAAAGAAAGCCACTGAAGTGAACTCTTAAATATTGTTATACTGATGGTCTCAACGGATAAGTTCTGGCGAGGGTGCTGGTAATGAGGAGCTCAGTTGTATTTAAGAGGCTGGCCACCTAAGACTGACCGTGTGTCAGTGAGTATATAGGCAACACAAATAAGACTGTTTTCTTTTCTACTTCATTTCTGGGTGTTAGAGGTTACAGGGGTGGGATAGGGGTAGACACAGGAGGACTGGCAGGTGAGTGTGCTTTGGGATCATGAGAAATTCACAAATAATAATTTTTAAAAAGTTATACAAAAAAATTTATTGGCAGGCCAGGCTACAAAATAAACTCAAGCAATGGGTAAGCAATTGAAAAGGACTTGCCCTAAGGAAAAATAACTAAAAATAATAGATGCTTTTATTCTTTTTTTTTTGACATTGCAATGTCAGTATTATTTTTTATTTTTTATTATTAATTGCACTTTATTCACTTTATATCCCCCCATAAGCCCCTCCCCTCCTCCCCTCCCGATCCCACCCTCCTTCCCCCTTTTTCATCCATGCCCCTCCCCTGTCCAAGTCCACTGATAGGGGAGGTCCTCTTCTCTTTCCTTCTGATCTTAGTCTATCAGATCACATCAGGAGTGGCTGCATTGTCATCTTCTGCGGCCTGGTAAGGCTGCTCCCCCCTCAGGGGGAGGTGATCAAAGAGCAGGCCAATCAGATTATGTCAGAGGCAGTCCCTCTTCCCATTACTCTGTAACCCACTTGGACACTAAACTGCCATGGGCTACATCTGTGCAGGGGTTCTAGGTTATCTCCAAGAATAGTACTTGGTTGGAGTATGAGTCTCAGGAAAGACCCCTGTGTTAAAATTTTCTGGTTCTGTTGCTCTCCTTGTGGGGTTCCCGTCCTCTCTTACTCTTCCCACTTTCTCTTAGCTCTTATTCTTTCCCACTTCTTACATAAGATCCATGTACTCTGCCCAACAGTTGGCTATAAGTCTCAGCGTCTGCTTTGATAGTCTGCAGGGCAGAGGCTTTCGGAGGCCCTCTGTGGCAGGTTCCTAGGTTGTTTCCTCTTTTCTTCTTCTTCTGATGTCCATCCTCTTTGCCTTTCAGGATGGGGATTGAGTGTTTTAGTTGGGGTCCTCTCTCTTGATTAGTTTCTTTAGATGTACAGTTTTTAGTAGGTTTATCCTATGTTATATGTCTATATGAGTGAGTATAAGCATGTGAATATACTCACTGCCTTCCACAGTTTTGTGTGTCTGCTAGTATGTATGAGCAACACATGCATGCCTGGTACTTAAGGCCTGTTAGATCTCCTGAAACTGCAGTTAAAGACAGTTGTGATGAGGCAGGTGGATCCACTGTACGCAAAATAGATCCCGATGAAAGCCTGACCCATTCCCAGAAGAGAGGAAGTTTTTCTACTCATTTTATGCCATAAACATGCAAAATATTGTTAAAATTTCCATCAATTTCGTTGCTTTGATATATGCATATGCTGTTATCACAAAAGATTGTGGGTTTCACGTGTCTGCTTTCAACACGTGCAAAGAATGAATTACTTATTAATAAAGAGAGTATCCCATGAGGAGAAGGATGCAGTTTTGTACTCAGAATATACCATCTTTCTTCAATGGAGGAAGGATGATGAAAGGCATCACATAAAAAATGAGACATTCCTAATTCTACAGAGAATTTCCCACATGGCATGAGATGGACAATTTACACAAGGTACGAAACCACATAGCTCGAGATTTGGTTTTGAAAGAGAAATGTTCCCCACAGCCTCATGTGTGTGAACACAGCTGAGGGTTCCAAAAGGAAGGCGCTGGAGCCCGTAGAAGTTTGAGAATTCCTGAAGGAAGTGAGCACTGCAGGAAGATGGATGCTTAACAATGGAGTACCAGTTCTGTTTGCCCTCTGCTGCCTGGGTGTGGGTGCAATGTGACCATCCTGCTCCCTAGACCTCTAACACACCTTCTCTGCCCTCAGAAAGTCTTCCCTTACAGGAAGAAATAATAGCCTTGAAGCACAATCCAAAATGAGACTCCTCTAACTCAAATTGTTCTTTGCTGGGCCTTTGTTCATACCGTCTCATTATCTCACCCCGACTGGGGAGGCATTGTCATTTGCTTTCCCACTTCCTCTACCTCCTCTATTAGAAAGAGACAAACTGCCTCCTGCGCTCTGTCCCAGAAATCTGACTAGGAATGCCATTACCTACCAATGACTCCTTCCTTGCTTTGGAGGCTCCTCACACTTGCATCTTCTGTTAATATGAGGTATCTTCCTCAATGCCCAGAAGAAAGACAGTAGAGAGAGTGGCTCACACATGTGTTCATGTCCACATGGGTTTCCTCAGAGGTGATACATCAGATAAATCCTAGCGAGCTACTCTAGGGACTCCTGTGTCACTTCTCCTAGTTGGACACATCACTTAGGCTCAGACCTTCTTACACAGTAATGTCTTACCTTACTCCTAATGTCAATAACAGACCTGGCCATTTCTGAAAGGCTTTAGGGCAGGTTTCAGAAATGACCCAGGGCCACAGAGAATGGGCATCCTGAATGCTGAGCATCAACACTATCATCTTCATTGCTTCATTCTATGGGCTATTCTTATCTGTACTGTGATGGAAACCTGATATCAAAGCAGCAAAACCTCCACCCAACTATGGTAGTTAGGATTCTCCCTTATCACATGAAATTGAGTGGACTGCAGAAATTTTTAGTTATTCTAACCAAAAATGGACATTCGTGTATGGATCATGAAGTGGTAAAAAAAAAGCAGGTACCCACGGTATAGGATCTCAGAATCCCTCACCAGCAGGAGCTGTTACTTGAGTTTTTTATCTTAGCCATTCTGATAAGTGTAAGGTGGAATCTCAGAGTCATTTTGAGTTGTTTTTCTCTGATGAGTAAAGCCGTTGAGCATTTCCTTAAGTGCTTCACAGCCATTGGATAGTCCTCAGTTGAGAATTCTCTGTTTAGCTTTACCTATGTACCCTATTTTTAAATTGGATTATTTGGTTTGTTGGTGTTTAATTTCTTGAGTTCTTTATATAGTTTGGATATTAGCCCTCTCTCAGATGTAGAGTTGGTGAAGAACTTTTCCCAGTTTGTAGGCAGTTGTTTTATTCTATTGACAGTGTCTTTTGCTTTACAGCAGCTTTTCAGTTTCATGAGGGCCCATTTATTAATTGTTGATTCTAGAGCCTGGGCTCTTGGTGTTCTGTTCAGAAAGCTGTCTTCCTGTGCCAGTAAGTTCAAGGCTCTTCCCCACTTTCTCTTCTAAGTAGATTTAGTGTGTCTGGATTTGCATTGAGGCCCCTCATCCACTTGGCCTTTAGTTTGGGAAAGGTGATGGATCTATTTGCATTTCTCTACATGTGACATCCGCTTAGTCTAGCACCATTGTTGAAGATGCTGCCCTTTGCCCATTGTATTCTTTTGGCTCCTTTGTCAAAAATCAAGTGTCTGTAGGTGTGTAGGTTTATTTCTGGGTCTTCAATTCGAGCCCATTGATGCACCAGTCTGTTTCTATGCCAGCACCATGCAGTTATTACAGTTGCTCTATAGTACAGCTTGAGATCACAAAGGGAAATACCTCCAGAAGATTTTTATTGTACAGGATTGTTTTAACTATTCTAGGGTTTGGTTTTTTTATTTGGTTTGTTTGTTTTTGTTTTGTTTTTCCAAATGAAGTTTTTCAAATGAAGTTCAGACCTTGAGAAGTTCTCTCAAGGTCTGTAAAGAACTGTGTTGGTATTTTGGTGGGAACTGCATAGAAACTGTAGATTGCTTCTGATAAGAAGCCATTTTCACTACATTAATCCTACTGATCCATGAGCCTGGGAGAGCTTTCCATCCTCTGATATCTTTTTCTGCTTGCTCTCTGCTTCCTGGGTTGGATGCAATGTGACCAGCCTGCTTCCTGGACCTGTCACCTGCTCTGCCTTCTGCCCCTTTTTCCTGTCCAGGAGGGAACCCTAGCCTTGAAGCACAGTCCAGAATGTTTGTCTTTCTCACATTGCTCTTTGTTGGCCTTTGTGCACATTCCCATTGCTATTTCACCCCGAATTGGGCATCCTTGACATTTGCTTTCCCACTGGCTCTTCCTTTCTCATAGGAAGAGACAACCAGCTCCTCCTGCACTCTGTCTCAGGGATCTGACTAGGTATGCCACTATCCG
>REGO01000042.1:965164-986193 GCA_010120015.1 Rhombomys opimus
GTGGTTAGTTCCTATGAGGCCATGAATCCTATGAGTTTTAATTAGAATGTAGCCTTGTATGTTTGCACATGTACCATGAAGCTGGTGGCACTGTTTAAGAAGGGCTTGGAACCTTTAGAGGCAAAGCTTCCAAGCCATTGGTGATGACCCCACTTTCATTGATTCTGCCTTCTGATTGTGGACTGTGAATTCCATGTGACCAGGTCAATGTGACCAGCTAGTCCCCTGTACCTACAGCCACCCCTTCCCTGCCAGCTGCCATGTCTTTTCCAGCATGATGCTATCATCCACTTTAACAATAGAGCCTTTCTCCATTAAATTGTTTGTTTCTTGTCACTTATTTCATCACAGCAATGAAAAAAGCAAGTAAACACATTGAATTGGGAATAGACGCTGGTCATTGTTTCTGCCCATTTGGAAGACCCTTCAACTCACTTTCCCTCTTCCTCTGCCCTCCAAGCAGAAGGAACACATGATTGCTGCTAGACTGGTCATTGGATCTGACCAGCAATGCTATTACCTACCACTAAAAAATTCGTCATTTTGCAGGCTGTCCTAGCTACCCAAGCCTTTTCACTATTGTGTTCTTTCATGTCTACAGTATCTGGAAGAAAGTAGAGAGTTGGATCTGACCAGGAATGAACTATCATTACCAAAGAGCTGTTCTCCCTACCAATGTCATCCTCAGCATTTTCCTCATCCTGGTCTCTAGTATCTGGAAGAAAGTCATAGACAGTTGAATCTGACCAGGAATGCCATTACCTCCCACCACCAAGGTCATCACTTTGAAGGCTATTCTCCCTATCAACGCCATCCTCAGTGTTGTCCTCAAACATATGTGGAAGAAAGTCAGTGGAGAGAGTGACTCACACCTGAGTGAGTGAGCAGTGCAGCCACACTGCCTCATACAAGAACAAACCCCGTTTTCCTTTGGTTCACATTGTTCACTGGGAACCACAATAGACATTCCAATAACGAGATAAAATATGGCTTCACATGTTCAAAGTACTGCAAGACATATTCATTTGTTGACATAGAGGACACAATCTTGTTTACAGCTCCTATTAACAGATGAGGAGCTTGAGCAATGGCTCAGGGGTTAAGAGCACTGCTCTTGCAGAAGACTAGGGTTTGATTCCCAGCACCTGCTTGGTAGTTCACTACCATGTGTAACTCCAATTCCAGGGGATCCAGTGCCCTCTTTTGGCTTCCACTCGCATAGGGGACATGTGGTGCACCAACATATATGCAGAAAATATACATTAAAATTGATTTTTTTAAGAACTCAAACATTATTGAATTTCCATCATACCGTCACGTGTGCTGCAGGCCTTTTCTGCTGTGTGCACAGTCTTTGTTTGAATGATGTTACTGTCTTCAGAATCCTGGGCACCTCTGAAACCCAGTCTTTTCAAGATAGCAGAAACTGGAATGCATTCACGAACAAAAACAGGTTAGCCGAATCACATAAAAGAAAAGAAAAGCTGGCCATTGCTCTGTGCGTAAACATTTTATCCCGTTACTGATTTGCAAGCACATTTGTTTGATTTGGAATGTCACTTCTGGAGGGTCGGGGACCTCATTTATTAAAGCACATATAACATGGTCAGTGTAGGTAAGACTCAACCCATGTGGATGAGATGAGATGGACAGAGAGCATTTGGCGGAGTATGCAGGATGGCCAGCATGCAAATTAGTTTAAGGGCCATGTGAACACAGGGAAATTAGTGCAATTCCTTGCTTCTCAGTTCTTCAAACTATGGCATTCCAACTTCCTAAAAAGTCCCATTAAGACTAATGAAACCCTCTCAGGAAAGATCCAGATTTTTTGGTCTGTTGCTCTCCTTGCAGAGTTCCTGTCCTCTCCAGATCTTGCTGTTTCCCACTTCCTAAGATTCCCTGCACTCTGCCCAAAGGTTGCCCATAAGTCTCAGCATCTGCATTGATAGTCTGCAGGGCAGAGCTTTTCAGAGGTCCTCTGTGTCAGGCTCCTGACTCGTTCCCTCTTTTCTCCTCCTTCTGATGTCCATCCTCTTTGCCTTTCTGGATAGGAATTGAGCATTTTAGCCAGAGTCCTCCCTCTTGATTAGTTTCTTTAGGTATACATATTTTAGAAGGTTTATCCTATATTGTATGTCTATATGAGTGAGTATATACCGTGTGCGTCTTTCTGCTTCTGGGATAGCTCACTCAGGATGATCTTTTCCATATCCCACCATTTACCTGCAAAGTTTACGATTTCCTTGTTTTTTATTGCTGAGTAATATTCCATTGTGTTGATGTACCACAATTTCTGTATCCATTCCTCCACTGAGGGCCATCTGGGCTGTTTCCAGCTTCTGGCTATTACAAATAAAGCTGCTACAAACACAGTTGAGCTAATGTCCTTACTGTGTACTTGAACCTCTTTTGGATATATGCCTAGGAGTGGTGTATCTTGAGGAAGCACTATTCCTAGTTGTCTGAGGAAGCGCCAGATTGCTTTCCAGAGTGGTTGTACAGTGGAGGAGCGTTCTCCTTTCTCCACAACCTCCCCAGCATGTGTTGTCACTTGAGTTTTTGGTCTTAGCCATTCTGATGGGTGTAAGGTGAAATCTTAAGGTCGTTTTGATTTGCATTTCCCTTATGACTAAGGACCTTGAACATTTCTTTAAGTGTTTCTCTGTCATTTGATATTTCTCTATTGAGAATTCTCTGTTTAGCTCTGTACTTCATTTTTTAATAGGTTTACTTGATTTGTTGCTATTTAACTTCTTGAGTTCTTTATATATACTGGATATTAGTCCTCTGTCAGATATAGGGTTGGTGAAGATCCTTTCCCCATCTGTAGGCTGTCGTTTTACTCCAACCAAAGGACCATGCCTGGAGATTACCTAAAATGTAACCCATGGCAGTTCCATAGTAATGGGAACAGGGATTGTCTCTGACATGACCTGATTGGCCTGCTCTTTAATTACCTCCCCCTGAGGGGAGAGCAGCATTACCAGGCCACAGAAAAAGACAATGCAGCCACTCCTGATGAGACTTAATTGACTAGGATCAGAAGGAAGGAAAAGAAGACCTCCCCTATCAGTGGACTTGGGGAGAGGCATGCATGCAGAGGGGGGAGGGAGGGATTGGGACAGGAGGAGGGAGAGAATCACAGGGGGGATACAAAGTGAATAAAGTGTAATTAATATAATTTTTAAAAAAAGACTAATGAATCTAAAAGAGAAAATGAATGTCAAGCCCTAAAGAAAATCACTAGCTCTAAAAAGGGAGCTCTGTGGTGTTTGCTAAAGGCCAGAAAAATCAGCAAGAGGCCACAGTTAGGTTCAGACAGTGCGTTTACATGCCAGATCAGTGGGCAGTGGTTTTACTGCTCACATAACATGATGTTTTACAGTTTGTGAACAATATATAAATCACCAAGAGAGAGGTGCTGGTAAGGGACCATCTGAACTTCCTGCTTCTGCCGAGGGCACTGTAATAGTTATAGGCCAAATTATAGACTTATTATGAGAGACCAAACTATCAGACAGAAAAAAGAAACAAGGGTGCATGTTCTACATTTCCAGCCCTGACCCTGGCCCCGCTCCCCCAAAAATGAACATTTCGTTTGAAGAAGCAATATGGAGAACCAGGTTAGTTCAAATGTGCAGCATTTTTTTTTCACCACTATGTTAGCCCTCTCCATGGCCTCTTGGTGCAATTTCTAATGATCAGACATTAGGAGAAGAATTCCCCCATGAGTTTGACTCCAAGTCATTCTAAACCACTTGTCTCATGATGGCTGAGAAAAAAAATACTGCCTTCAATCCACAAACCCTGCATAAGCTCTCAATGTAAACTGCAGGCCAAGAATCCTGGTGATTTAAAGGACTGCATCTATGCATATCACTTTCTTGGTGACAATATCCCTCAGTACTGTCTGTGTGGCCTGGACTAAACATCCCTAAGAGAAGGGTAATGGCTTTACAAGCTCAAAATATAGAGCTAACCTTGCTTGCTCCTTCCCAAGTTTCTGCTGTACAGAATCTTCTGTCCATACTGTATCCAAGAGCAAGATGCATAGTCCCATCCCTTTAACCAAAATCCTCCTTACCTAATGCCTTACTATATAGACACCCCTGGAGGAAAAAGGCATCCTAGAAATGTTGACTGCGTGGATCCACTGACTGCATGACTCCCAGTGTTCTCACTTACCAGCCAACATGGAGACTGGCCATCAGGGAGGGAAGTACTTTGGAGGGACAGAGTCCAGATAAGCTTGAAAAATTTATGGTCAAAAGAATGATTGAGACCAGATTAACGACTTCAGTGTGGCCTGGAGTTCTTAGTGGACAGGAGCCTTGAACTGGGTGGGTTTTGGACTCATGGTAACAGGTTCTACTATGCTAAAGTATTTCCCCTGTTCTGTTGAAGTGACACACATCCATCATGTTTTCTGTCATGACTATGACTACATGAAGGTAGACCTTTTGTTGTTGTTGTTGTTGTTGTGGTGGTGGTGGTGGTGGTGGTGGTGATGGCAGTTGCTGTTTTGGGGCAGGGTCTGTATCACAACTTGGGCTATTCAGAAAATGCCCAAGACTGAAGATGACATTAAATTCCAGACCACACTGAATCTCCTTTTAGAATGCTAAGGTTACAAACCTATGTGCCAACACCCTAGTTTCTGCTGTGTTGAGTACCAGTCTCCATCTTTCCCCATGACAGCCTGGTATTCCAAGAGCTGAGCTTCAAAAAAGGAGCTATAACACCTGAGCTATCTTCAGCCTGAAGCATGGAAGGTAGCTTCAGCTCTTGACTCCGGGAATGGCTATGGTACTATCTAAGGCTTGTTTTGCATCTATGCTGGAAAGCTGAGATTTCTACATAGTTTATACACAAAGGTTATAAACTGAAGTGTTATGTGTATCCCGTATGTCTGGGAAGACATATTGCTCTTGAACTCCCTAGCAATCCACCTTGGTCACTTATCTCCCTTCCTGGCTGGCTCTTCTGCAGCAGGGTTTGCTAAGAAATTCATCCACCATCCATGGCTGTGACCTATCTACTTTAGCAAAAGTGTGAACTCTGATTTCTTTCACTAACAAAACTGACAATGGAAAGTGGTTTGGAAAGATAAGAGAAACAGTCATTTCATGATACTCAAAATCTCAAAGCACAGCTAAAGTGAGTGAGGTAACTATAGACTCATGACCATAATTTGTCACGTAGACTATCAGTTGTGGTTTTAAACTATACTCTAAGCCCTCATTGCGAGCAGGCTGCTCTGTGAACACAGGGGATCAGACAAAGACAAATAAGAGCACAGTTCTTATCTACAGTGTGTCCTAAGAGAGCCATTCCAGAATACATACTGCAACTGCTTTTCTTCAGCGGGACCTGCAAGTCAGAGAAAACACCCTTAGGCCCAGGTTGCCTTGAGTTATGTTTGATTCTCATGTTTTACTAGAGAACTAATAAAGAGGGAGAATTTGGCAAGTTAAAAAAAAATCTGTATTATCTGTTTGATGTTGTCACAAAACGTCAGAAGCCAGCTACTGTGTAAAGAAAACAAGTATTTTTCTCACCTTTTATCCAGCATGATCAGGCAAACCTATATCTTTGTCTTCTATAAAGGATTTCCTAAAAGCTACCTTGATGATCCTATCTTGTGAGATGAATTTCTTCTAAGGAGTGCCACTTTGTCCTCAGTATCAACTTTAACTTTGCCTTTTTAAGGACTCACCACCTCAGTGTCCCCTAATGGACATCAGAACCTTTTACCATATCAACATTTGGGTAAGCTTATTCCAAGTGTGTTAACCTTAGGAGTCCCCAGCAGAAAGTCAAGAAGACAGCTGCAGAAAACCAGGCACTTTTCTATTACAATATGCCCGACAGCTTGTATACATGTTCTAATCTAAACAGGAAAATGTTTGTTAAAAGAAAAGCTTCCTGACAGGCTCTATGGAACCTGATGCAGTTTGCAATCTCCTCTCATGCTGTGTCGTGTCATGGGTGACGAGACATATTTCCTCCTTTTCCTGAGAACATATACTGTTTAAGCTGTCAGCATTATTATTCAAATGTGGTATCTATTTTAAAATGTAATAATGGAGCTAACCTTTATATCTTAGGAAAAGAGGCCATCTTACCTCAACGAATGGCGGTCTTCTCTGCTCTTGTGAGGTCTTCCTTTGGGTCTGCTCATGCACCACTAGAGGACACAAAATGACTCTGAGTCATGGTACTGCCTGACATATAGCTAGGGTTGTTAGCTTGATAATGGCAATGGATTGAGTCTATGTGCCCAGCCTCGATAGATACACATGACAGACATAGTTGGGTTGCTCCTGTACTATCCCATGGAAGGAAAAAGGAAAGCAAAGGAAGACCTGAAAAATCAATGAAGAACAAGACATTTTTCCCCAAAGTAATGGGCATGAAATGTAATATAAAATAGTCCCCTTCTTGGATTGGGAAAACTGAAATAAATGTTAAAATTAAAGTGACACATCTTTTTCATTTCTTCAGGCCATTTTTAAGAAAACTGACATTTCTAGAGAGCTCGATTTTTTTTTAATCTACCACAAATCAAGACTGGCAAACAGCATTCATTAACGATACACAAATTTATTTTTAATTACTTTCACTTATTATTGCCATTATACCTGTGTATGTATATGAAGTGTGTGTGTTGCGTACAAGTCATGGAACATGTGGGGGTTCAGAAGACAACTTGGGGGAGATGGTTGACTCCTTTCATCTTTATGTAGGTTCCAGGACTCAAACTCAGATAACAGTTATAAAAGGCAAATACATTTACCAGTGGAGCTGTCTCACCAACCCTAACACAGACGGTTTAAATCTCCACAGAGTACACATTTGTTCTAGAAAAGGGAATACACTATTCAAGCACATGAGGTATCATTATACAATAACATACTGTTTATACAGTAATAGCTTATTGGAGAGTGAGAGATTATTACATTTAAAATACAGCACTGCACATCATTTATCTCTCCTGGCTTTCTTTACAATGGCACCAACTGCATTCAGTACTTAAAGCATCCCTCCAGGTTAAGACCAGCAAGCTGACATTACAGTGGGGAAGAATGGTGAGGTGATTTGGCCCCTGCTGAATGCTGAGCGTGGTAGCGCAGTTCCACATGGGGCCATTCCGCAAGCACTGGGCTGCTGGTCTGAGTACTTACCTACTTCTGTCCCAGGGGTGTGGCTCACCCACCACCTCTGGGTGGTACACTACCTTTACATAGCACTCAAGGACCCTCCCGTCACTTAAGGCCTTTAGGACAGGGGTGAGGAGTGATCCAGTTCTCACAGGGTGTGGCTTTCCCAAACGGTGAGCCTCACCACTCCGTTTCAGCATCAGTTCTTTCTGCGTGCCGTCCACATCACCACAACTATGAAATCAAGATTCTTGCAGCAATACCTACCCCGGGCTATGTGACCTCGCACTATACCTTAGCAGATGGATTTATATTGGCTTTGGAAATTCAGAAATTTTTACACAGACTACAGAACCTCTTGTATGGTTAACGACAGCAGTTCAGAGCCTCCAAATCCGGGTTCCCATATCTGAGTCCCACACTGGCCCTTTTATATAATAGTGCTGGGTGCTTTTGTTCACTGTGTCGCTTTGATTCCACACAGGGAGTGCATATCTTAATGGGAGATGACTATTCTGTGCCGTTCCTAAGCAGCTCAATGAGCTAAGGCGTGGGATGTAAACGCTGAGGTGGTTAGTCACTGCAGAATGTGCTGCCGCAGAGGGCACATGGCCTCACAGAAAGCCTCCATAACTGAAGTGCTTGTTCCCCAGCACACCCCTGCTTATCAAGAGAGCAGTGTGCTCTCACAGAGCTGGGTTGGACAGAGTCAAATTCAACTTTTAAAATAATCCTTGTGCTTGCCTTAGTGCGCACTCAGTGTCCACCTCTCAGTAAAGTCAGTAATATTCTCCAGAAGGTTCCAGTTGCATAACCATGCTGACTAGATCCTCTTTGAACATGAGCTCAGAACACTAGAAAGATTAGCACCGTATATGAAAATGTCTCATACTGGTAGTCCTGAAAAACTCACCATCTTACACTTTTAATGCCTCATAAATATGAGGGTTTCCCCCCTTTAGCCATTGGCCAGTTTGTAGAAGCAGAAGAAGCCCTGAATGAGAGAAGCCTCGAGTTGACAAGGACCCAGGGGAAACTGGCAAAGCCTTTCTCCAGTGTGGGCCAGGCTCAAAGTTGGCAAAGACTCCTTCTACTCCAATTAGAAGTGTGGAATGATCAGTGTGTGCAAACGCTAGCAACTGAAGCTCCCTCCTCTGGATTTTTGGCTTGCCTGTTCCAGGGAGCAGCTGGCCCTCCTCCTGGGCTAAACCTAACAAACTCACTGAAATTTCAGGTTGCTAAAGTTAGCAGATGACCTTTAGCAGAGCTTATACACTCCAACTCCAGTTCTTCTGTGCGTGTGTCTGTGTGTCTATCCTTTCTTCACCCCCTCACACCCGTAGTCAGGACTCAAGGTGAGTGTGTTGCTATCCCAGTTCATGGCAAAGTCCTTATACAGGTTAGCAAGAAATTCACTCTATCAAAAAGATGATGAATAGGGGTAAGACAATGGCTGTGTGTGTGTGTGTGTGTGTGTGTGTGTGTGTGTGTGCACAAAATCCTAACCTTTCTACTTAATTGTAGTTTTTGCATTTGAGGTCTCTACAGGCTATCTGTGTGGTGTGTAGTCATTGTTTGTCTTCCCCGATGTCACACTAGTCTTCCATTATCTGTCTTCAAAGAAAAGAAATAGTGGGATTGGGAGGGAATGAGAGGGGGCTCCAGCTGGGATACAAAATGAATACACTGTAGTTAATATAAAAAAAATTTAAAAAAAAACAAGAAAAAGGAAATAAACTAATGATCAATGGAAGCAACGGGAGAGCAGGGCACAACGAGCGTTGACTTGGCTGTGAGCTGGTAACTATCTAAAACTCTTGACCACATGACACAGCTGTTTCTTTGTACTTGGGATATACTAATTTTCTTCATGGAAGATAGATGAAAAGGAGGCCAAAATGAAAAGTTGAGCCCTGAGACTTCCACTTAGAGCCTACATTCTCTGTCTTGACATAACCAACCTATTCAAGGCCCTAACCTCTGTGCCCAGCTGTGGTTATGAAATGTCCCCTGTGGCCTCAAGTGTTTGAATACTTGGTCACAAGTTATTTGTACCACTTGAGAAGGTTTGGAACCTTTAGGAGGTGGGGTCTCCCTGGTGGATGTGAATCACTGGGAACAGATCTTTACGTGCTTGAAACCAATCTAACTTCTGCTTTATTTTTGCCCTGAGTGTGGATATAAGGTGACGGACTAATCAGTCCCTGTGCCTGCTGAGATACCTTCCCTGCTGCCTTCCATGTCTTCTTCACCATGACAAAATGATCCCCTTGAGTTATGAGCCAGAGTAAACCCTTGCTGCATTAAAATGCTTCTTGCCAGGTTATTATATCAAAAAGTAAAAGCCACTAAAAATAGGATGGTTACATGATAAAGCCTCATAATTGCTTCTGCCCATTGGGAAGTCTCCTAAATTGAGTTTCTTTCTTCCTCTGCCTCCCCAGCGGAAGGAATAATATGATTGCTCCTAGACTCTCTCGTATCTGACCAGAAATGCCATTGCTTACCATTAATGTATTACTTACTTCTCTCACCAGTCAACTCATAACTGGTATTGTCTTCTGTGGAAGAAAGTCAGAGAGAGTGGTCTAAACATTGGTGCCTGTAATGAGTGAAGACACATTGCTTCACACAAGAACAAACAGCTTTACTTTGGTCATGCAGTGAGAACCACAGTAGATGTGGAAACCCATCATTGAGTTCTGTGGTTTCAGTTCTACAGAGGTGTAAGAGAAATGGACACTTCACACTGAAAATATTGCAAGAAAGCTTCATTCTCTTCACAGAGGAGACGCAGTATAAATCTACAACTATTGAGAATAACTCAAACTAATCATTGAATTTCCACAGTACCGTCAGTGGTGTGAGCCTTTTCTGCTGTATAAAGGACTATTATGTCAGGTCCTTTATTGTCCTTCTGGGGTTGGGTGTCTTCAAAGCCCCGTCTTTTCGTGGCAGAAGCTGTGATATATTCACAACAACAGAAAGTTAGGTTAGCTGAACTGCATTAAAGTAGAGGAAGCCTAACAATAGTTGTGTTTAAGCATTTACCACACTTGCTGATTCAGAATTCTCGCAGATCACAGACACAAGTGACTTAGCGGTCACCCCTGACATAGGCCTCAGTCCACGTGCACGAGATAGTGTCGGCAGAAAGGGGTGTAACAGGGCAGCCAGCACACAACTCATCTGAGAGTCACGTGAACACAGTGAACTATGTTTGTGCACAACAAGTAATACCCCGTGTAGTGAGAGGGACTGGTCAGGGGCTGTCTGTACCTAATAGTTTTAAGCTGAGAGTATTGTATTAGTTATCCTCACATGCCTGTGACCAAATTACCAGATCTACAGAAATAAAATGGGGATGGATGCTGTATTTGTAAATCCCTGACACCAAAAGAGACCAGTTCTTCCAAAGGAAGTAGTGTAATGGGCTTTGGTGGGTGGAAGTGTGTGTCATTCCTCCCCTCTTCCGCTGTCTATCAGTGACTGTTGCTAATGATTAGACAACCAGAGTGTCAAGAGACTCCACAGGGACTCGGGCTCCAAGCCATTCTAAACCAGCTGTGATGAGAGGGTTGGGGGAAAAAGTCACTTTCCTTTAGTTGACACTCTGCTTAAGACCTCCGCTTCACCAGACAGAGAGGAGATGTGGTGTTTTGGTGATTTAATGAACTGTGTCTGTGCACACACCATTTTTGGTGACAACTGCCCTCAGCACTGTCTGCGAAGCCTTAACAAGACTGTGCTAAAGAAGGCGCAAAGGCTTCGCTAACTTTAAGCTTGTACCTTCTCTGGTCACTGCTTCCTCAACACTGCAAACCCTTCTACCCACAGGCCACCCGCTGGCAGGGTACACACAGTCCTACCTCCCTTAACTCAAAGCCTGCTCGACTAATGCCTGCACAAACAGGTACACCCTGAGCCACAGCCATGTCAGAGATAATCTACGCATGGCCAGCTGGAGAATACACTGAGCGCATACACCCCCTTGTGTTTTCACTTTGCTGCCAACGTGGGAACTGACTATGAGGGAGAGCAGAGTCTAGTTCAGCCAGAAAAGCCAAAAGATGACTGAGCAAAATGACAAGAGGGCAGGTTAATGGCTTAGTGTTGACTAGAGTTCTTAGGGGCGCCATCCCTGCGCTGTGTAGGGTTTGAAGTCATGGTAATGGTTTCTCTCATGCTAAAGCATTTTACCAGTTCTTTTTGGAATCAGCCATGTTGAAGGAGAACTGAATTAAGAGCCCCATCCCTATGTCTTCTGATGTCAAGTACCCTATTTTCAGAATGAGATGGCTAGAAACAGGTGGACTTCTTCCTTTGTTTGCTGCTGTTGATGATATTGTGGTGGTGACGGTTGTGGTGGCGGCGGCTACATGAGAATAATAATTACTGTTTTCAGGCACTGTCCCATAGCACAGCCAAAGCTGGTCAGGAAATGCCCAAGACTGAAGATGACATTAAATTATTGACTACCTCGCATCCCCTTCTGAAATACTAGGACTACAAACTTATGTACCAATACCCTTGTTTCTGCAATATTGAGCATAAAACCCAGGGCCTTGCTCATGACAGTCTGGTATTCCAACAACTGAGCTAAAACAAATGAACAAACAACAAACAAACAAACCCCAGCACCTGTCTTTCTCATCCGTGAATATCTGCATCCTGACCCGTGGAAGCTGCCTTCAGTTTCTACCCTTGGGGCAGCCATGCTATTCTGTGAGTTGCCCATAGCCTAGGCTTGCTTGAGGTTTATTATGGAGAGCTAAGACTTTTCTACACTGATGGCTCATGTCTTGATGAATTGATACATGGAACTTGCAATTAGGAATGTCACTTTTAGGCCATATGCCTGAGAGCACATTTTGCTCTCCAACTTGATCACTTACCTTCCTGCCCTGTTTGGTCCTTCTGCAGCAGGGAATGCTGAGAAATGACTCCACCATGTATGGCTATGAGGAGCTTTGGACTAAATGATGTAGGTAAAGCATCATCTCTACTTTTTTTTTTTTATTTACAAAATTGACTTTGAAAACTGGGTTGAGTAATTGGGAGAAATTACTTTGGGAGAAAACATATGAAGATATTTCTTGACACTCAAATCTCAAGGCAACTAGGGTAAGTGAGGGAACTGTACACAAGTGACCATGGTGTGTCTCTTGGGGTATCAGTGGCTGTTTTAAGCTAAATTTACAATCTAATTGCCAGAAGATTCCCTAATAATGGGGAACCAGACAAAAGTAAGAGCACAGTTCTTATCTGTAGTGTGTCCTAAGAAAGCCATTCCAGAATACATACTGCATCTGTGCTTCCTCGACTGGACCTGCAATTCAGAGAAAACACTCTTAGATCCAGATCACACCCAGTTCTATTTGCACAGGTCTCTGGCTTTTCCAGTGACTCGGGGCAGTGGCAAATAAGACTGGCAAGAGTGGCCAAGTCAAAGATTCTGTATTAGTCTGTTGTGTGACACTCTTAAAAAAACTCCTGAGGCTGGGCACTGAGAAATAAGTATTTTTCACACTTTGTCCACTTAGCCTAGATCAGGCAAACTTATTCCTTTGTCCTCTACTAAGGGCTTCCTCAAAGCTGCTTTAAACATGGCAGAGAAACGTGACAACCTGGTACTGTGAGATGACCCCTTCTAAGGAGTGCCTGTGGAGCCCAGTCATCTCCTCTAACTCGATGCTGTAAAAGTCCCCGCTGCCTCATTGTCCTTTGACGAACATCAGACTCTTTTTGCCCCATCAATACTTGGGGAACTCATTCCGCCTCTGTTAACCTCAGGAGAGCCCGGCAGAATGACAAGAGGGCAGTTGCTGAAGAAACAGGAACTCCTCCTATACAGCATGCCTGTCAGCTTCTTATGCATGCTTTAATCCAAACAGGAAAATGTCTGCAGAGAGGAAGCTTCCTGACATGCACTGTGGAACCCGACATGGTTTGCATTTTCCTCTCATGCTGTGTCTTATCATGGGTGACTTGTGTCCTCTTCCTGTGCAAACACCCTAATACCTATGGTGTGTGATCAGGTTTATTATTGAGATGGTGATACCCATGAAAAGTAAAGTATCTTGAAAGTAACCCTTCTAAGAAAAGGGAAAGGCCATCTCACCTCAGCAAATGATGGTTTCTCCTCCTTTTGTGAGGTCTTCATGTGGTGGTGTGCATGCAGTCCTAGGGGAACAGAAAATAACTTTCAGCTCATGGTACTGCTTATTATAGGTCAAGGGTTATTAGCTTGACATGCATAATGGACTATGATTATGGTAATTATGTCTAGTTTTGATGGTAAAGTTGATTAAGGAACACATTTGTGCTTCTGCTGGACTATCCTCCTAGCTAGGGAAAGGAAATCAAGGCAAAGCCTCAAGAGAAATGAGGAACAGAATTTTTCTCCTTCTAAATATAGGAGACTGAAGCAATACCAAATTGGTATTTGACATTTTGGATTGGTGTTAGGGCTGGTTTTGATGCCTGTTTGTCACAAATTATAATAACATCAGTAGGAAGCCTCACCTAAAGAATTGTCCTGATGTCCTTAATACCAGAAGATCCACCCCAATTCAGGCAGCCTCTTCTAATAGCAGTCTAGATAAAAAATGTGTGTGGCAGAGGAAAGTATTTCACAGTGTGCTAGCGTGGCTTCCTCGTTGTCACCCTGTTGATGCTGCTGTTGATTTCCTGCCGGATAATATGGCCAGTGTTTCCAGGCCTTTATATGACAAAGGATGAATGGTTCTCCAGGAACTTTTCAGATATGTGTAAAATATATATGTGTGTATATATTATATGTAATATATATAAATATATGCATACAATTATATATGGTTTATATTTAATATATGTTTTATATAATACATGTATGTAAATATATATGATCAATATATAACATTGTGGTGCCATGAATGATTTGGAGAGACTGTAAAAGGAATGTTTCTAGCGGGGTTGTTGGTACTTGTAGTTAGCTGTCCCACTAGACAGAACCAATGATCACTACAGACTCCTTCGGTGGTGTGGAAACACATGCCAGTAAGCGTGGTTTTCCACAGTCTCCGACTCAGTTCTGGCCTGTTGTTTCCAGTTTGAGTTTCAGCCACTAGTTCCCTCTGTGATGAATTGTTACCTGGAGGTGTAAGCTAAATACACCCTTTCCTGCCAGGTTCTTTTGGCAATGGTGTTTACCACAGCAACAGAAAAATTGGGTAAACACTGAAATAAGTGCTAAAGTAGAGATTTCTATCACTTCTTTAGATCATTAAGTCAAGAAAAATGATACTACTTTCTAGGTATCTTTAAAATATCTTTTAACCACCACAGACTGATGTTGATATATCCTATTTTCATTAACCATATACAACGTTAGCTTCTAAATTACTTTTTATTATTACTATTATTATTATTGTGCATGCGTGTATATGACATGTATGTGTGGTGGCACATGTCATAACATGTATGAGTGTCGGAGGAAAACTTAACAGCTGTTGGTTCTTTCCTTAATTTTTTATGTGGGTTCTTAGGATCAATCTGAGGTCACCAGTCTTGGAAGGCAGACGTGTTTACCCGTCAGCCATCTTGTAGCCATCCAAATGTAGCACGTAGGATTTTAAGTTTAGCATACACATTGTTCAAAGGATATGAATGTATCATTCACAAGATGCAATGATATTTAAGAATTCACTCTTTAATACATAATAATATCTCATTGAGTAGGGCAACATCCTGGCAGCATCACATTTTAAAGGTAACTGTAGCACATCATTTCCTTTTCTGGTTTTCCTTTATTTGTATGCATTGTGTAAAGTAGCCACCCAGGTTCACTCCAACTGACTCAGACTAAGTCGAGGAAGGGTAATGATTTGGCAGCCATGAGCCACTGGGCTCCCACAAGGCTGAGTCCTCACATTAACACAGAAGTGCCACTCTATTATATGTCACTCTCCCAAGGGAACTGGGTGAGAGACTAAGTGAAGAAGGGAACAGAGGGGGAACCAGGTATGGGGAGGGTGAGGATGAGTGCAAGAGGGCTGGAAGAAAAAAAGGGGAATTGGTGTTGAGGCATCTCTGGCACAAGCTGGAGACCTGGGTTGGAGGAGGCTCCTGGGAAGATATGGGGGTGACCCTAGCTGAGACTCCTAGCAGCAGGGGATACTGAGACTGAAGTGGCCATCTCCTGTAGCCAGGCTGGACTTCCAGTGGAGGGGGTGGACACCAGCCCACCCACAAAATCCTTCACCCAAAATATGTCATGCCTACAAGATGTGCAGGCATAAAAGATGGAACAGAGATTGAAGAAATGGCCAAGCAATGACTGGCCCAACTTGAGACTCACCCCATGGGAAAGACCCAACCCCTGACACTATTAATGGTATTTTGCTATCCTTGCAGGCAGGAACCTAGCATAATTGTCATCTGGGAGGCTTCACCCAGCAGACAATGGAAACAGATAAAGAGATTCACAGCCAAACATCAGGTGGAACCCAGGGAGTCTTGTGGAAGAGTTAGAGGAAGGATTGAGGGAGCTGGAGGGGTCAAGAATACCACAAGAAAACCTACATAGCAAACTAAACTGGGCTCAAGGGGGCTCGTAGAGACTGAACCACCAACCAAGGAATTTGCAGGACTCATCCTAGGCCCCATATAAATATGAAGTTGATGGGCTGCTTGGTTCTCAAGTGGTCCCCTAACAATTGGAGCAGGGCCTGTGTTTGACTCTGTTGCCTCCCTTTGTACCCTGTTTCTCTAGCAGGGTTGCTTTGTCTGGCCTCAGTGAAAGAGGAGGCACTTAGTCCTGATGTGACTTGATGTACCTCGGGGGGGGGGGTTATGGAGGAAGTGGATGGCAGGGGAGGACTGGAAGGAGGGAGGGAGGGAGGTTTCAATTGGGAAATGAAATGAACAAAGAGAGAAGAAAAAAAGTCACTCTCCTAGAGTGTTTAGTTCAAACTTCTAAGGTCACACTTGCATTGATTTTTGATTATTACTAAAAGATGTCACCTTTCCAAAATGGCTTTAGGGCAGGTGAGAAGAGTGATCCAGCACTTGAGTGTGAGCATCACAAATGGTGAGATTCAACAATTCTTATCTCATTTGGTTATTCCTATGTGCTTTGAACATCATGACAATGATGAACTATGACATTTCAGCAGCAAATCTGCCCTGGGCTATGGTATATCTTGGCATTCACCTTACTGTGTGTATTTCCATAGGTTTCAGATATTTATATATAAGATGACCTATCTGGTATGGTAGCTAATGACCCCAAAGACTGAATTATGGGCACAGGTCAAGAGTAGAACCTCAGAATCATAGGGCCACACACTGACTCCTAGCTTGGCCCTTTACCTAAAAGCATCAGAAACTTGGGTGTATGCCTCACTATCTCTGACTCCATGAGGGAACTACATGTCATAACTAAAGGACATGTGTCTGTGCTGTTGGTGTGTGATTCAATAAGCACGGGGAATATGGTAAAAATCTCTTAACAGAATCACTGCAGGGATTGCTATTCTAGAACTTATCTCTACTTATCCTGAATATTAATTTCACACAGATTCAGGTTTGGCATAATTAGTTAAAAGGTTTAAAAATAACTCCTGTGTTGGCAAGTCCAGCATTGTTCCCCAGAATGTTCTAGTTGCCTAAGGTCCATACATCCCTTTTGAATGAAATAAACCCCAGAATATAGGATGGATTAACATTATATAGTATGATTTCCAGTATTGTAAGATAAAGAAAAGCCACCATCTTATGTTATTAAGGTCTCGCAGATATGAGGCCTTTAGATGTGGGCCAATTGATGGAAGCTTGCAAAGCAAGCATCAAATGAGATATCTTTGGCCTCCAAAAAATATGAATAATTACTCTTTTGAGATATATTGACTTTGTTATAACAAATAAGTTTTTCTATTGCATACCCCTAGATATTTTTTCTAAGATTCCAAAGCTTTTGTTTGTATAATAAATGTTCATTCTGACTTGACCTTTGTCAAAATAGAGTATTTTATAAGCATGTTTCCCATAAGAGGTCGCTGTTGGGAATTGGTCTGGTGCACTGTGTATTCAGATGGTGATTTCTGAGGACATTCATTGATCAATATTGTGTAAACTTTGCTCCCCAAATATTTTTGATTGGTTAATAAAGAAGCTAACCAGCCAGTGACTGAGCAGAGGTAACAGAAAGGTTGGACTCCTGATCCAGTGAGGGGTCTCAGGGAGGGACCATAAGGTAGAGGAGAAGGAGAGAAGAGAAAGTATGTGGCCTTGAGGACTGATCTGATGGGGCAGAAGCAGCCCAGGCAGGGCCAATATGGCACATAATTCAGGGTGTGTGGCTCGCAAGTAGCCAGACTGGAATGGGGGTTAGAATAGATCATCATCTGTTCATCTCTAGTGACTTAAAGCTTGTTAAATAAACCTATGGCTCTCTATGTCATTTGTTTGGGAGTTAGAAGGATTGATTAGAAAAGACACCCCCCCCCCAAATTAACCTTTATCCTGTCAGGTAGCATGAAGGCAATAACTAAAATAATTATTATGAAAGCAATTGGAGGACAAGAAGGCAGGAAGAAAATGGGCTTTGGTTTGCTAACGTAGATGAGAACAAACAACATTCAGTTCTTGGCTACATAGCATAGTCATTTTTACTTGGAATTTACTGTCATCCTTTGTGGAAAGAGGATGACAAAGATCCAATAAAAGAAAGTGGATTCTTGTATTGCTACCTCGAATCCACACTACAGGACATGACATGGTCAATCTACATGTGCTCTGGTTTGAGTGGTCTTCAGACATTGCTGCCTGGAGAGATCTTAGAAGCTTTAGGGCACAGGGTCTCTCCTAAGTCAGGGAGTCATTAGGGGCCAGCCTTCAGGATTTGGAGCCCAGGACCACATTTGTTCGTTCTGGTCTCCCTGGTACGTACAATATGGCAAGATGGTCTCCTACAAATGAAGCCTGCAGCTTCACTGCCAACTACCAGGTATTCTCAAGCAATTACAGAAGAGACTTCCTTCCTTCAGTGATTCTTGTTAGGTCAAGAGAAAAACAGCAAGGAGGAAACAACGAAACAGAGTGATTCCATGAGAGTTTCATCATGGCTTCTGTCTGGAAGGCCCTCACACTGCACCTCACCAAGATGCCATGACAATCATTGTTTTTCAGGCGGGTCTTTCTAGACAAGTTATTCTCGGCATAGTTATCATAGTCACCCGTGTCTGAAACAAATCTGGGGGGGGGGGAGTGACTCACACACAGTGCTGTCATAGGTGAAGCCACACCGCCTCACGCAAGAGCCAGCTCTGCTCTTCTTTGGTTCATATCATGCAATCAGAACCAAAATAGGCATTTAAATGTGTTCTGTGGTTGTAGTTCTACTGGAGGACTAGGGAAATTAATAGTTCCCATATTAAAACTACTGCAAGGCATCTCCATTCTTTTTATAGAGGAGATACAATATAATCTACAACTTCTATAATAACTTTGAATTATTAAATTTTCACAGTACCACAGGTGCTACAGGCCTTTTCTGCTGTAGTCACAGTTGGTGTTTCATGTCTTCGTCTGAAGAACTTGGAGGGCTGGATGCCAAGTTTTTTCATCAAAGCAATAACTGGAATGCATGCACAACAAAAACATTTAGGTTCACTGAATTTACTTTTAAAAAAGAACAAGAAACTAATAACGGATTTGTGTTTAACATTTTATCTCATTACTGATATGTGAGCACACTCATCTGATTCAGAATGTCACCTTGGGAAAATCATGGAAATCAGTGTCCACTTAATAGAGATATGACATGGTCAGCGTAGGTGAGGTCTCAGTTCACATGGTTGAGATGGCCAACATCCAACTCACTCTACGAGTCTTGTGAATCCGTTGAAATCTGTGCAATTGCTCAGTTCTGCATTCTTGTCATATGACACTCTGATTTCCCAAGAATGCACATTGAGCCTAAAGAAGCTAACCGAGCAAATGAAGGAAAAACCCTAAAGACAAGCGCTGGTGCTGCAAAGGTGCTCTATGGTGTTCACAGATGCCAGAAGTATCCGCCAATGCTGATGGTTAGAAGCGGAGACCATGTTTAGATGGCTTCTGGGAAGAAGTTATGCTTCTTTCGTTATTTACACAACATGGCATTTTACAGCTCACGGACATATACAGCATCATGTCACAGAAAGGCGCTAGGCTAGGGTCAATCAACACCTGCTTTTGACCTGAAGGCATTGTGTTAGTTACCTACTGATGTCACTGTGACAAAGTAGATGACAGAAAAAAAAGTAACAGGCTGGATGTTCTACTTTTCAACTCCTGCTACAGAAAGTCACCATTCTGTCCAAAGAAATGTTACAAGAGGCCTCGGTTTCTTCCAGCGTGTGGTGTTCCCGCACTACTTCACACGGTCAGTGATCCTCAGTGGGTCGCTCAGGCATTGTCTGACGGCCCAGGCTGGCTAAGCCCGTCAGAGACTGACGATGAGATGAAGGTTCTGACAACCACGCACCCTTCTAGAGAGGGGGCTAGCAAATCTATGTACCCACATTACACTGCAGGCACTGTTGAATACCAAACCCATGTACTCCTGAGTGAGAGTCAGATTCCAATGACAGAAACCTGCAACCCGGCACACCTTAGCTTTCGTGCCTTTCACAGTTGTGAATGGCTGTCGCCTCATCCCCTGCTGTTACCTCTGGTTTTTTATCCCTGAGGCAGACAAGGTTCTACCAGTGTTTTTTATAGGCGGGATTACTTCTGGGTACAGGCTGGAAAGCTGAATGGATTCCTGAAAAATGACAGCTCATGTCTCCATGGAGAGATAAGTTGAGTTTATAACTAAAAAAGTTGCTTTTATACCAAATGTCCAGGAACACACTTTGCTCTTGTACTCCCTGGCTATCCGTCTTGGTCACTTACCTTCCCGTCCCGCTTGGTTCGATTGTAGCAGGGTATACTGAAAAATGAATCCACTATACTTAGCTGCGATGAGCTTGGAACTAAGTAATTTAGGAAAAGTTCAGCCTCTGATTTTTTTCATTGACCAAATTGACATGGGTAATTGGAATATCTTTGGGGAAAAAAACACATTAAAGATATTTCCTGATACACGAAATCTCAAGGCAACTAAGGTGAAAGGGAACTACATACTCAGGACCATGATATGTCTTGTGGGGTACCAGTTGTTGTTTTACTTACATTTCAATCTCACTGCCATTAGGTTGCTTTGAAAAGAATGAGAAGCCAACATGACCCCACAGAGACTGTGGCAAGCATGCTCACATGCAAGCTAGACGGAGTCCCAGGAGACTCAGAGAGGGAAGGGGAGAAGGGATCCTACACAAGAAGCTGTCTGCAATTGACAACCACTCACTAAGGAAAAATCAGTTTTGTCCAGTGGAGTCTCACTGGTTATATAAAGCACACTTCGGGGTAGGATCCAGCAGTCAATGGCCAACACAAAACAAACTCAGCGGTTTTCTTGTAGTTTTTTTTTTTTTTTTTTTTCTCACATTGCTTTGTTTGGGCATTTTCTATCTTAGGGTTTCTGATTCTGTGTTTATATGGTGTGTGTGTGTGTGTTTCTTTGATATTTGTTTTGTTTTTATTATTTTTCCTCTGCCTGTATGTTTTCTAAAGAAAGAGTGAAGAAGGCATCGAGTTGGGTGTGTGTGAAGGTAGGGAGAAACTGGGAGGAACTGGGGAAGGGGAATATGACTTCTTTAAAATGAAAATAAATTTGTTATAAGCAAATTAAAAGTGGGGAACCAGACAAAGACAAAAGTAAGAGCACAGTTCTTATCTGTAGTGTGTCCTAAGAAAGCCATTCCAGAATACATACTGCATCTGTGCTTCCTCGACTGGACCTGC
>REGO01000042.1:994544-1004665 GCA_010120015.1 Rhombomys opimus
AAGAGGGAACAAAGATTGAGGGCATTTCCAACCATGATAGACAGCCAGCCCCTGAGACTATTAATGATCCCCTGATATGATTGCAACAGGAGCCTGATGTGACTGCCCTCTGGGAGGCTCCACCCAGCAGTGGATTGAGACAGATGCTGGGACTTGCAGTCAAGCATGGGGTGTTGCTCTGAGGGTCCTGTGGAAGTTTTGGAGGAAAGATGGAAGGACAGAGAGGGAATGGAGCCTCACAAGAAGACCAACAAAGACAACTAACCCAGTGCCACGGGGGATTACAGAGACTGAGACATCACTTAGGATGGTCTGGACCTAGGCCCCCTGCGCATATGTGGCCAATGGGAATCTTCGGCTTCCTGGAGCACCTGACAAGTGGAGAGACGTTTCTAACATGGACACTATTGCCTGCTTTTGTATCACTTCTCCCTGGCAGCACTGCCTTCCCTGGCATCAGGGAAGAGGATACGCTCAGTCCTAATGTGACTTGATGTGCTGGGGTGGGTTGGTGCAGGGATGAGGAAAGCTCCCCTTTTCTGGGGGAAAGAGTGAGGGGAAGGGGAAAGTGGGAGGAAAGGAGGGATAGGCATCCTTGGAATGTAAAGTAAATAAAATGAAATTTTTAAAAAGTAAATATTAGAGAGAAAGAGAGAGAGCTCAGAGCTTAATTGGTTGGTTAGCGTGTGGAAGACAATGCTGAAAGGCAGACAATGCAGGCCTGAGCTGTGCTGTTTCGCTCAGCAGCAGAGACTGTACTGTGGTTATGAGCAGGTGTGAAGTCGGACTGACATGAGTCTATGAGGCAGGTGCGTGCTCCTTTGGCAGAACCAGAGAAGTACGACTTGCCGGGGACACAGCATCTCAGCGAGTCACAGATTCTGAGCACTGTGCTTCTTAAACTATGGGACCTGTGTCGTTATTACAACTCGGCCCTGATTCTTCCTCTTAAGCAAGACAAGGTATATAACTTCCTTTCTATTTGAGAAGAGCCTATAGAGACTTTAGATTTTAAAGAGAACTTGGACTTTCAAATCATTTAATTATTTGAAGACTATGGGGCTTTTAGGACTGTATGCTATTTTATACTATGACACTAATGTGAGATCTTGGGAATAAACAATAAAGAAAAGGTTATGGTTTGAATTTTGCAGCAACATGGTTTTGGTGTTGAGTTGATAAAGAAGTGACTCGTGATGGTTCATTGTCAACTTCACACACCTAGAAAGAAGGGACCTGAATTGGAGAATCGCCTCCATCAGACTGGCCTGAGAAAATTGGTGTGGGGCATCGTCTTGATTGCTAATTTATAGAGGGGGGCCTAGTCAGCTGTGGCTGGTGCTATCCTACACAGGGTGGCCTGAGAAGTTTGCTGAAGGCAGCTGAGCAAGCCGGAGAGATCAAATAGTACACAGTGTTCCTCCATGGTATCTGCTCATTTTCCTGCCTCCAGGTTCACTGCTCGCCATGATGGACTACAACCCTAGGATGAAATAAATCCCTTCTTCCCCAAGTTATTCTTAGTTATTGTGCTTATCACAGCAACATAGAGTAAGTAAGCAATACAAAAGTAGGTAATACAAGTATGGTCACCAATGACTATTAATAACCCAAACTAATTCTTGACTATCAACAGCACCATCACTAGTTCCGCAGACCTTTTCTGCTACATCCACAGTTGCCAGTTCAGGTTTGACCCTGGAGACCTCCGGAGCTATAAGTCCCAGCTTTATCTTCATAGCCCTGACTGGAATGTATTCATAACAAAAAGGGATCAACTTAATCACATTTGTAAAACAAACAAAACACAGAAAAACTAAAGACTGTTCTGTGGATAAAAATTGGAACTTATTGGTGTCTTCCAAGCATACTCATCTGAGACAGCGTTACTTTTAGAAGATCATAGCATCAGTGTCGATTTAACACAGGTATGATATAGTCAGTAAGGTCTCAATGCATATGGATGACACAGTATTGGCAGAGAAGCAATGTGACTCAGTGTGTGAGATAGCCAGCATCCAAATCCCTTTAAGATCCATCTAAACCTGCTGGAACTTACACAATTACTGACTATACCATTCTTGGCACTAAGAAACTCTTAATTGCCCAAGCACTTACATTAAGCCTGATGAATCTAAAAAGTAAATGAACATCAAGCCTTAAAGATCAGCAGTAGTTGTACGGGAATGCTCTCTGCTGTTTGCTGACTGCTAAAAGAATCACTCAGATTGCAGTGGTTCCATCCAGAGACAGCTGTAGAACAGTGGGCAATGGCTGTTGCATTTCATTATCTGATCATGAAGACTGCATAATACCACATTCAGGAAGGGAAGCAGATCAGAGGCTGTCTTCATATCACTGTGACATAATTGCACTGACAGGAAAAACAAAACAAAAATCCAAACGAAAGAATGCTCTACTTTCCAATTCCTGATTAAATACTGACCATTTTGCCCAAAAGAAGTGACATGAGAGCTGTGTATGGTGGCACATGCCTGTGATCCCAGCACTCTGTGAGGCAGAAGCAGGCAGATCTCTGTGAGTTCGAGGGTGGCCTGATCTACAAAGCAAGTCCAGGACAGCCAAGGCTACACGGAGAAACCCTGTCTTGAAAAAATCAAAAGAAGAAGGGGAGGGAAAGAGGAGGAAAACAAGGACAAAGAGAAGGAGAAGGAGACACTAGGGAGTTTGGTTAGTTCAAATGCCTCCATCTCTACACTGTCTAATGATCAGATAACTATGCTGAACAGACACAGCACAAAGACTCTAACCCAAGCTATTCTAGCACTGTTGTCACTTTGATTATGACTGGGGGCAATTCCCTTTGACTGACATATCCTGAATGAACCTTCAAACTCAACACATAACACAAGAAGTCTGGTGGATTGGTGATCTGATGGATGTGTCTACGGGCGCCATTTTCTAGGTGACAGCTGTCATCAGCACTGTCTCTGAAGCCTGAACTGGGAGAGGAGGCAGAGCTCTAAGTAGTCCACAGGTGAGCAAGCTACACAAGTCCTACCTAGCCTTAAAAAAACAACCCATGGTGGAGCCTTCACCGTACAGATGTACCCTCGGTCACAAGGCATTTTAGAAAGGGTGACTTGAAATCATGTTGTTTGACAATGACTATATACAGCCACTGACTGTGTGGGCTCACCATACTGTCATTTATCAGCCAGCATGGAAAAGGCGTATCGGGGAGAGAAAGTACCCTTCCGGCATAACGTATAGCTCATCTTGAACACAAGTATGGTCAAAATAACTAGACCAGATTAAGAACTTAGTGGACATAACCCTTCAAGTCTGGGGCTCTTTGGACTGGTGCCAATATCTCACCCAGAATCAGCCACGATGAAGGAAAACCCAGTTATGACTCATGTTTTCTGATGTAGGTTCTCCCACTGTCAAAATCAATTTGACAAGCAGCAAGAAGGGCTTTTGTTTCCCTAGGGTTTTGCTGGGTTTTGTTGTTCCTGATGTCTGTTTTACTCTTTTCAGACGGGATCTCCTGTCACAACCGGGGCTGGCCAGGAAGTGCCTCTGGTTGATCACCATGCATTCCCCTTAACTGCGCTAAGATGGACCAATGCCCCAGGGAATGAGGTGCTGAGTATCAAGCCCACCGCCTTCTGGATGATAGCCTTGTTTTCTGTAAGCTAAAAACCCTGAGACTACCTGAGCTTTCATTTCAGTGAGAAATGAATCCATCAAACATGTCTGTGATGAGTTTTAAATGAATGTGGGAAGCATGAACCCTACATTATTTTTCATTGACAGATTTAACCCTGGAAATTGGCTGGAATATGAAGGGGTCTTGGGAGGAAGCCCAAATGCGGCTGTTTGACACACAGAATCCCAACCTTACTAAGAAAATGAGAGAACTAGGGGCACGTGACTATGACGTGCCCCTTGGACCGTCAGGTTGTTGTTTTAAACTAAACCTGTGGTTCTCATTGCCACCAGGTCACCAAAAGCAGTGGTGCAGTAGGGGCTAATTCTTAGCTACAGTGTGTCTTAAGGAAGTCACTCCAGGGTACGTACTGTATCGGCTCCTCCGCGACAGGACCTGCAATTTAGAGAAAACACTCAGGCTCACAGCACACCCAGCTCTAGTTGTCTTTACTGCTTCTAGTGACTTGGCCCAGTGGTAAACAGGCCGGGGAAGAGTGACCAAGGGAAAGACACCGGGTCAGTCTGCTGTGTGATACTCTTACACAGCACGTGAGGCTGGGTGATATGTAAAAAAGAAAACAAGGATTTTCACACTTTTGCCTGTTTAGCCCAGAGCAGGCAAACTTAATGTCTTTGTCCCCTACTGAGGGGTTTCATCAAAGCCACATGAAACAAGACCTAGAAACGTGGCAACCTGGTCCTGTGGGATGAACCCTATTAAGGGGCACCTCAGTGTGTGTTTATTCACCTTAATTGCATGCTCTAAAGGTCTCAATGCCTCAGTGTCCTTATCATGGACATAAAATATCTCACCACATCAATCTTTGGGGAAATATATTCCAACTGTCCTAACTTTAGTAATCTCCTGGAGGAGGATAGGGACATTTAGGGAAAAAAAAAAAAAAGACTTTTCACAGGTAATGTGTGCCAACTTTTCAGTGAAAATACTTAAGTTTTAACCTAGACAGAAAAACGTTTGTCAGAAAAAGGGCCCTCTAAAAAATAAAAATCTGTGGGCACTGGCACTGGCACTGGCATTTTTATATAGTCCTCAGTCAAGAATAACTTTATCCAGCTCCATTTTCTCCTTTATTTGAGAAAATTCTCAAATAACCATAGTGCAGGTTATCAGTTTCATCATTCAGGAATGATAACATAAAACGAAGGAATCCTAAGAGTAACCTTTCTGTCTTACAAAAAGGAAAAGCTTTTTTACCATAATTGGTGATGTCCTTGTCTTCTCTTCTGTGGGGGTCTTCATCCGGACCTTGTCAGATGACACTAGAAACACAAAACAACTCTGAGCTCATGGTAGCGCTTTCTGTGTGACAGGCACTCCTGGCTTGATGCAGACAGAGTTCTATGGGTTTAGCCTAAACATTTAGCTTTAAAGCACATAGTTCATTCATTAATGAACAAGGTTTGTGCTGATGCAAGGACATTCTCTTGCTCTCTTGGCTGGGGGAGAAAAAAGCAAGAGAAGGTTTTGAGAATAGAAAGGTAAGCTTTGTCCTTCTCCATAATGTGAATGTAAAGCAATCTGAGAGTGATTCATTGGGGAGACTCTGAAATAAGCTTGTTGAATGAACGATTTCTGTTACTACTTCAGACCGTTTTGAAGTCAAGACAATTGATACCTCTGGATATCTGCCAAACCTCTTTCAACTCCATTACCAGTCTCTAGAATGGGCACACGCTAACCATTCAAGGTTTTTAATTATATCTATTCTTAATACAGTGTGTGTGAGCTAAGTGTGTATTTGTGCATCCTATGTCATTGTGTGGAATGACACAAAGACAATTTTGTGGAATTTCTCTTCTCCTTCATTGTTTGTATGATATCTGGGTATCAAACACAGGTAGTTACATTGAGCTGGGTTTTGTTTTCTTTTGTTCTCTGTTTCTCTTTTCTTGATGCTGTGTTTAATGTCTGTCTGAGAGCCTGTCTGTATGTGCACCACCTCCATGCTTGATGACATCAGAGGTTAGCACAGAGCATTTGATGCCCTGGAGCTGAAGTAACAAATGGCTGTGAGCATCTAATGTAGGTGCTATTTAACTGAACCTGGGTCTTCTGGGAGAATATCAAACACTCCTGACTGATGAGAGCAAATTGTACAGACCCTGAAATGTTCATTTTCATACACAATGAAGGCTTACTTAAAACACAGAAGATACCAAAGTTTTACATTTTAAAAATAGCCATGATAGCTGCTAAAACACCTTCCCTGTCTTTTCCACTGTGGGGGGATGATCCCCTCGAACTGTGAGCCAGGATCTGACCAAGCTTTCTGTCAGGCATTGTGACAACCACAGGAAAGCAAGTAATATACAAAGGTTCAGGGACAGAGTCTCCTCATCACCTCCGCCCAGTTGGAAAATCTTTAAATTGAATTTCTCCTTTCCTCAACCACCCAAGCAAAGAATGAACCCAGCTGTTCCCAGACCTCCTCATTGGATCTGACCAGGAATGCTAATGCCTACCACGACCACAACAGCTTTGAAGGCTGTTCTGAGAAGTGCAGCACTGCAAGAAGATGACGAGCACTTCCCAGACGCTGAACATTGAGCATCTTGCCCTATTTCGGTTTGGTTTTTCTTTCTTTTCACTATGGCTTTCTTATTGCTTCTTTGAACAAAACAGCACATAAAGCATTAAGTGAAGTTTGTTTTATTTTTAAACAGGAACCTACAGTTTTAAAAAGAACTTGGAATTTATGGTTAGCATTATTTGAAGACTGTGATTCTTTTAACATTGTACACTGTTTTATAAACATGAGACCTTGGAAAAAACAGGAAAGGTTAGGATTTAACAACAACATGCTTGTGTGTCAAGTTGACAAAAGGTGTATGTGCTGTTTAATCTTCAACTTCACACACCTAGAAAGATGGAATCTAAGTAGGGGAATTGTTTCTGTCAGATAGGCCTGGGAAAATGACTGTGAGCATATTCTTCATTGCTAATTGATGTAGGAAAGCAACAGACCACTATGGTTGGCATTAATCCTTAGCAAATGTGGCTGTGCTATCTCCTAAGAAAAGGAATGGAGCAAACCAGAGAAATCAGCTCTGCTTCAAGATCTCTGATCTCTGCCCATGTTCCTGTCTCCAGGTTGCTGTCTCGAGCTCCTGTCTTGAGCCCCTTTCCTTGATGGTGGACTAGAACTAAAAGATGAAATAAGACTTTTCCTCTCCAAGTTGCTTTTGGCCAATATGTTTATCATACCAACAGAAATCAAGTTATAACATGTGCCTTTGACAACACGTAGAAGACAGAAAATAACTAAAATACTTATTAATGAAAGCACAAGCAGCACGACGACACGGGAAGGGAAACAACTTTGGTTTGACCATTAGATGACGGTCACAAACTCCACTAAACTCTGGACCACAGGACATTCTCATTTCTTTGTCTAAGCAGTGCATTCTCTTTCTTTGCAGGAGGGTTACAAAGAGTGAAAGAATGAAAAAATAAATAAAATATTTCGGGCTGGAGAGATGGCTCAGAGGTTAAGAGCACTGGCTGTTCTTCCAAAGGTCCTGTGTTCTTTCCCAGCTACCACATGGTGGCTCACAACCATTGATAATGATGCCCTCTTCTGGTGTGCTGGCCTGTGTTCAGATGGAACACTATATACATAAATAAATAAATCTTTAAAAAAAATATTGAATCATTATGTTGAGAAGAGCAACTAAACAATGATGCACTAACAGAGCCTCATCATTGCTTCTGCCCATTGAGAAGACTCTCAAATTGACTCTCTCTGTCATCAAAAGAAAAGGAGTAACATGACTTTTCCTAGACCATTTTATTGGATATGACCAGTGCTATAACCTACCGTGCATACATTTTTCCACCTCCAGGTTGTCACAAAAACTATCGGTCTCGCTGTCTGTGTCATCTGTATCTTCAGTATCTAAAAGGAAAGTAAGTGGAGAGTGTCACTCACATCACAAAATAATAGTCTCACCTTTCCTTTTGGTCACATCACTCAGCGTGGACCACAATAGCAGTTTCTATGTGTTTTTAAGTCCCACATTTGTGCTTCTCCTTATGAGTTAGGGAAATTAACACTTCACATATGAAAGAAATTTTTCTAGACAACTTCATCTTATTCATAAGAGACACAGTAAAATATGCAACGACTGTTAAAATAAAATGTAAATAATGGGTTACCACCATACCATCCCTAGAGTCACACGATTGTTTTGCTTTGTTCAGTGTCACTTGGCCAAAGGCCTAAGGGGTCAGACGCAATATGTGCTGGTTTCAATAGAAATATATGTTGGTTTAAAATGCTTTTATTTTACACGGGAAACACAGCATGTAACTGATACATACTTTCTGGTTTCCTTCATTGCTTTCATTGTGATGAGTTGTGATACTTTGCATGGGATTGAAGTTGTGGGAAACAGCCTTCACAGAGCAGGCAGAATCCCTGATCATCAGTGCAAAGCTCTGAGCTAGTTTTAAAGCACAGGTAAAAATAAAAGCTTGCCTGCTGACAAAAGCCCACATATTTGAACATTTGGATCCCAGTTGGTGGTGGTATTTGGGTAGGTTATAGAATGTTAAGGTCTTGAAGTCTTGCTGACCAAAGTGCATCTCTGGGAGTAAGTGTGTATCGACTCCCCAATTACAGTCATCATTCTACTTTCTCTGTCTGACTGAAGATTTGATCTCTCAGCTTCCCGCTCTGGCTCTCCCCCTCCCAAGTTTCTCCTGCCAATACAAGGTCTACCTCTGGAACTGTTAAGCCAAGATGCATTCTTTTTTTCCATAGTACCATTTGCTGATGTTTATTACTGCAACAGAAAAAAAAAAAAACTAACACAAAAAATTAGTGGCAGAAAAAAAAAATGAGATATTACTGTGATAGACCTGAAAAGTTTATGTTGAGGATTGTGGGAGAATGTGAAACTTAACTTGAGCCATTGAGAAATCAGAGCTTTGTCCACAGACCCAAAAAACCTAAGTAATAAGGAGGGCCCAAGGGAGGGAGCCTGAATCTCACTCAGAAAAGGAAATAGAATAAAGAGCAGAGGTGGATGAAGAGAGGGAACTGGGAAGGAGATGGAATGGGGAGGGAAACAAAGGTTAGGAAACAGATGTGGGAAGAACGGGGTGGGAGGTGAGAAGGCTGGGAACAAGAAGGGAAACTGAGGACGGCGTCTTCTTTGTCAAGCTGGAGGCTGTGACAAGGCAGGCTTCTAGGAGAATGCGGGTGTGACGGTAGCTGAGACTCCGGGGACATGAAGACTGAAGGGATCACCTCCTAGTCAGGCAGGACTAGTGCAAGGAGGGGAGCAATCACCAACTGACAAAACTTTTGATCCAAAAATTACCCTGCCTACAAGAAGTGCAGAGACAAAGAGGGAACAAAGATTGAGGGCATTTCCAACCATGATAGACAGCCAGCCCCTGAGACTATTAATGATCCCCTGATATGATTGCAACAGGAGCCTAATGTGACTGCCTTCTGGGAGGCTCCACCCAGCAGTGGATTGAGACAGATGCTGGGACTTGCAGTCAAGCATGGGGTGTTGCTCTGGGGGTCCTGTGGATGTTTTGGAGGAAAGATGGAAGGACAGAGAGGGAATGGAGCCTCACAAGAAGACCAACAGAGACAACTAACCAAGTCCCATGGGCATTACAGAGACTGAGACATCACTTAGGATGGTCTGGACCTAGGCGCCCTGCACATATGTGGCCAATGAGAATCTTGGGCTTCCTAGAGCACCAGACAAGTGGAGAGACGTTTCTAACATGGACACTATTGCCTGCTTTTGGATCACTTCTCCTGGCAGCACTGCCTTCCCTGGCATCAGGGGAAGAGGATACGTTCAGTCCTAATGTGACTTGATGTGCTGGGGTGGGTTGGTGCAGGGATGAGGGGAGCTCCCCTTTTCTGGTGGAAAAACGAGGGGAAGGGGGAAGTGGGAGGAGAAGAGGAAGAAGCATCCTTGGGATGTAAAGTAAATAAACTGAAATTTTTTTTTAAAAAAAGTAGATATAAGAGAGAAATAGAGAGAGCTCAGAGCTTAATGGGTTGGTTAACGTGAGGAAGACAATGCTAAAAGGCAGACAATGCAGGCCTGAGCTGTGCTGTTTCGCTCAGCAGCAGAGACTGTACTGTGGTTATGAGCAGGTGTGAAGTGGGACTGGCATGAGTCTATGAGGCAGGTGCATGCTCCGTTGGCAGAACCAGAGAAGTATGACTTGCCCTGGACATAGGGTCTCAGCGAGTCACAGATTCTGAGCACTGTGCTTCTTAAACTATGGGACCTAACTGTGTCTTTATTACAACTCGGCCCTGATTCTTCCTCTTAAGCAAGACAAGGTATATAACTTCCTTTCTATTTGAGAAGAGCCTATAGAGACTTTAGATTTTAAAGAGAACTTGGACTTTCAAATCATTTAATTATTTGAAGACTATGGGGCTTTT
>REGO01000042.1:1010652-1059130 GCA_010120015.1 Rhombomys opimus
GGAGAGATCAAATAGTACACAGTGTTCCTCCATGGTATCTGCTCATTTTCCTGCCTCCAGGTTCACTGCTCGCCATGATGGACTACAACCCTAGGATGAAATAAATCCCTTCTTCCCCAAGTTATTCTTAGTTATTGTGCTTATCACAGCCACATAGAGCAAACTGGAACAGTGTGCTTTCGACAAAGGTTGGAACACGGAAAATAACTAATGAAAACATATGTAGGACAACAGTACACGAAAGGGACAGCTCTGACTACCTAGATGATGACACCGTACTTCAACTCTGGACCAGATGAAATGGACATTTTTTTGTCCTTGGAGTATGTTTTCTTCCCTTGCAGAAGGGTAAAAAAAAAATAAGAAACTGGTTCTTTGTCTTTGTCCCTAGAGTCTAGACTATGTGACCAGAGATGGTCACTTTACACAAGGCCTTAAGCCACACTGTGTGATCTGGTTTGAGTAGGAAATGTCCCCCACAGCCTCATGTGTTCGAACTCTTGGTCCCCAGCTGGGGGTGCTACTTGAGAAGAGTTGGCTCCTTTAGGAGATGGGCCTTCCTCGGAGGAAGTGAGTCACTGAGGAAAACTTTTAGGCTTTGGAGCCCAGTCCCCATGTCTCTTAACTTACTGCCTCTTGTATCCACAATGTGACTAACTGGCAGCCTGCATTGGCTAAGACACCTTTCCTGCCAGCTGCCATGTCCCACCACGCTGGAATCATCTCTTTAGCTATAAGCCACAATAAAGCCTTTCTCAACTAAAATGCTTCTTCGTCAGGTTTTTGGTCATAACAATGAGAATGACTAGATATAATGGTTAAATAATAGGGTTCATCATTGCTTCTTAGCCACTTGGAACACCCTTCAAATTGACATTCTCTCGTAGATACCCAAATGGAATAATAACCCAAATGCTCCTAGACCTTTCCATTGGATCTGACCAGGAATGCCATTACCTACCATCATTATCAACAGGACAGCTGTAAAAGCTCGACTCACTGCTCGAGTCATCCTCCGTGCTGTCCTCATTCGTATCACTAGTATCTGGAAGAAAGTCAGTGGATGGTTGAATTTGACCAGGAATGCCATTACATACTACCACAAGATCATCACTTTCAAGGCTGTTCTCTTTACCCAAGTCATTCTCAGCATTGTCCTCCAGCATGTCAATATCTGAAAGAGAGTCAGTAGAGAGGAGTAAGAGTAAAGTTGACTATAAAAAGCCACCACCCTCACACAACAAGTTTGGTTCTTTGGTTCACATCATTCACTGAGAACCACAATAGAAATTTAGTCTTGTGTTTTTACATTTTGTGGTTGTGGTCCTACTGATGAACTAGGAGGATTAGTAGTTCATGCATGAAGAAAGCAGTGCAAGAAATCTCCCTCCTTTTCAGAAGGAAAAGGCAGCATAATCTCCAACTACTGCTCAAGTGGCGATTGACCCCACAGTACCGTCAGCTGTGCCGCAGGACTTCTCTGCTGTACACACAGTCTCTGCCTCTGGGATGCTGCTGAGTTGGCTGGAGTGGATGTGTTCCAGAGCTGAGGCTTCTTCTGGAGGACCAGCTGGAATGCAACCACAACCAAAGGTCAGATGGACAGTATGCAAACAGGCAAAGGAATCGCTGTTCTGCGTCTCAACATTTATCTTGTTTCTTGTTTGCGAGCACACTCATCTGACTCGGGGGTGTTATTTCTGGAAGATCACAGACATCAGTGTACACTAATTGCAGGCATGCCGTGGTCATTGTAGGTGAGGTCTCAGTTCCCGTGGAGGACGCAGTGTCAACAGAAGAGCACTGTGAGTGTGCAGGACGGACAGTACCCGGCTGGCTTTAAAAGCCATGTGAACACTGCAGAATGTGTGCAGTGCCTCTCTTCTCTATTCTTGGCACTACGAAGCTACAAGTTCCTAAGGACTCACGTTAAGCCTGATGAATCTACAAAAGCAAATAATGGCAAATCCTTTTTTAAAAAGCGCTCACCCCTCACGCTATGACTCTCTTCAGACAGAAAGGGGATCTTGGAATTACAGCCGCCATTGTTACTGCCATCTCATTGGCGGCTGTTGGAGCTACCATCGCAGCATTAGACATGAGTCATACTGTGCTGACTGCTCAGACCCTAAATAATCTTTTAGCCAATGTAGCTCATGC
The DNA here is from genome assembly GCA_010120015.1 of Rhombomys opimus. Taxonomy (NCBI): domain Eukaryota; kingdom Metazoa; phylum Chordata; class Mammalia; order Rodentia; family Muridae; genus Rhombomys; species Rhombomys opimus. The sequence continues at coordinate 1,012,813 of REGO01000042.1, forward strand.
CGTAGATGTACAAAAAGGAATTAATGCTCAACTAAAAGGAGGCTTGATGGTGTTCAATCAGAGGATTGACCTCGTGCAGGAGCAAATTGATACCCTATGGCAAATCGCTCAACTTGGCTGTCAATGGAAGTATGCTGGACTTTGTGTCACTAGCATACAATATGAGAATGTTTCCCATGCTGCAAATCTGTCTAAACAATTGTCTAGCTATATTTTAGGTAATTGGACTGGAGAATTCGATACTATGATGGAGCAGCTGAGAGTGGCCATTGTCATGGTAAATTCTACCAGAGTGGACGCAGGACTAGCCACAGGATTATCATCATGGATTGCTGCAGCCATGAATCATCTGAAGGAATGGGTGGGTAGCCATGATCATTCAGGCCTTTACAGCCATTGAAGCAGGACAGTCTCCCCAAGCATGGGAGCTAAAATGTTATGCTCAGGATGCGAGGCTAAGCACTGCACTCAGGGTCAGCCGCTTTCAACCCAGAGAAGAGCATGTCTGATTGCATGCGGGTTGATGCCCCAGGTCCCGCCTCTGAGAAAAAAGGTATCGGACGGGTCTGATGCTCTTTGGGTGGATGACACCTAAATGAACATTGGTACAAAGTCCCAATTTATTTCTAATATCAGAGATCAGACCTATACTCTTGCCTGATGCGTCTAAAACAAAAAGGGGGAACTGTAGAGAGCTGCGTAATGCCGCGCCTTAAAGATGGAGCTGGTTTCCACCTTCCACCTTCCCGATGGTGAGTGCTCTCTGTCACAAACAACTCCATATTTGGCTAAGGCTGAGGATCTGGCTTGCTTCCGTGTATGTGGACCTACCTGCATTGCCCACGTGGCACGCTGGGGTTGGCTACCCAGAGGCTATTTAAGCTGTGGGCTGGCTTTCCCCAGGGTCAGAAGATTGTTCAAGGTTCCTGAATAAACTGCATTGAGAAGAAAAAAAAGAAAAAGAAAAAAAGCGCTCACCCTAAAAAGTGCTCTACGGCATTTGATAAGTGCCGGAAGGATCAGCGAGATCCACTGGTGGTTGGTGTGCATCTCAGGACAGTGGACAGTGGCTGTTTCTTTTCATTCTTTACCTAACCAAGGTATTTTACATTTGTGGAAAATACATGATACCATCTTCAGGGACAAGACTATCTACATCTCCTGCTTTGAACCTGCAGACACTATATTAGTTACTACTTTTATGCCACATGAGCAAATTACCCAAAAGGAAAAAAGAACAGATGGGGATAAATGCTCTGCTCTTCAGTCCCTGGAATGAAAACAGTTACCCCGAGAGGAACAGGGAGGAGGGAGCTTTGTGAGCATAATATGTGACCTACTTCTTCCACGACCTTCACACTGACAGCTTTCCTTTAGCGAGTGTTTCTGACCATGTTTTCAAAAACTACAAGTAGGTAGGAACTTTCTCCATGTGGGATACACCATTTGCAATGGCAGTGAATAGGCCCCTGGTTATGAGTGTCCACCATACCTTCAGTGGTGGTGTTAAGGCCGCCTTGCTCTCCATTAGGCCCCGTGGCAGATCTTCCGCCCTCTTGAGAGGGCTTAACACTCCTTTTCATCTTATCTGAAAAAGAGATGAAAACCCAACAACAAGTTGAACCTTAATGGCATAAACACAACAGAGGACAGCTAATCATTGCTCTCTGAGTTTGAATATTTTATCTCAAGGCTTGCTCCTGGACCACCATGTGGTCAGTGTACACTTAACATAAGCATTACACAGTTAGTATAGATAAGGTCTCTGGTCCGGATGGCACAGTCCAAACAGAAAGGCAGTGTGAATCCGTGTGGTAACATAGTATGTCCAAGTTGAGCAGCATCTAAGGCCCTGGAAAGACCACATGAATACAGGAAAATTTATACAATTCCTTGTTTCTCCACTCTTTGCACGAGGACTTTTCATATGCCTTATGAGTCTGAAAATACTTAACAATAAAGATTTAAAGGCACTGGCACTACAGAAATGTCATGACATCTGTTAACTAAAAAACAAACACAAATAGCTAGATTAGAGTGGCTGCAGGCAGAGAGGGTGTTTGGTGACCTTAGAGCAGTGCACGGTGATTGTGCTTGATGCTTTACAGGTCATGGGAAACAAAGTTATCACCTTCAGTGGGCCATAGCAGGAGAAAATTTACTACTTTTTAAACTGAGGTTACTGGACTATTTGCTTTCATGCCATTGTGACCAAACTGCCTGACAGAAGTAAAAATTAAGACAAGGGGTGGGTGTTCCACTTTTGGATCCTTGATACAAATTATGAGTTTGCAAAAGAAGTAATCCGGGGACCTTGTAGGTATAAATATGAGCCTCCCTCTGCCACTGCCTTCACACTGCCTTTCAGCGGTTTCCAAGGCTAAGTACCTGGGCATGGGACCTTTCTAGATGTCTACCACAATGGCTCAGAGGCCATGCTAACACAGTTGTCACTTCGTGGCTGGGCGGTTGGACACATCGACACTACCTCACAATTGGTCAACTCTAAATAAACCCTCAACATAAACTGACAGGATGCGATGCCTAGACCATTGTGCCTCAATGGACTGAGTGTGTCCACTTTCTCAGTGTCGATTACCCTCAGCAATAATCTCTACAGCCAGGCCAGGCTGTCTGCAAGAAGGGTAGTGGCTGCACCAGCACTGAGTATGCATCTTCTGTATTCACTCCTTTCTCTGTGAAGTCCAGTTTCCGTTCACTGGCCACCCAGGGCAGGACACAGTGTCCTGCTTCCTCTGAACTAAAACCCTTCTTAGCAAATGCCTGGACATACAGACACACCCTGGTGTGACATGCAGCCATCCTTTTCAGGGCTGACTGAGTGGATGAGGTCCCTGTGCTCTCACTTACCAGTCAACATGGAGACTGAGCAGAGTCTAGCTCATCCCTAAATGTGGCCAGTTAAAGGAATGCTTGAGACTGGCTTGTTCATGTTTGTTTTTCTAGACTGGGTTTCTCTGGGTAGCCCTGGCTGTCCTGGGCTCTCTTCATAGAACAGGCTGGCCTTGAGCTCACAGTGATTCACCTGCCTCTGCCTCTGCCTCTGCAAGTGCTGGGATCAAAGGCATGCACCACCATGCCTAGCTGAGACTGGGTTTTTAACAGTATTGACTGGAGATTTTTAAGAGATGTGGGCCCTAAACTGTGTGATGCTTTGAGATCATGGTAATGAGATAACCCATTTCACCAGTTCTTACTGTGGTCTGTTGTTGTCGTTGTTGTCAGACATGGCCTCATTGCATAGCCTGAGATGGCCAGAAACTGTCAGAGCCTGAGAATAAGCCTGGGCTCCTGATGCCACTGCTTCCACCTCTAGAGTGCTGAGAACACAGGCCTGTGTGTCACCAGGTTTATGTGGCACAAAGACCAAACTGGCGCCTCCTCTGTCACAGGTGGACACTTTACCAAGTGAGCTACTTTCCCCGACAGACTAAGATGTGGGCTTAGTCTGTCTTCCACACATGCGGAAGTCTGCACCCAAGCACACGGATGCTCAAGCGGGGTTTCGTTGCTGTTCTGTATCTCTGCAGATCTGACCTGCTCCAGGTACACCTAGGAGCTGGGCCTCATCTGCAGGACTACTGGTGCAGTAAGTGGTAGTGTAGGACTTCATTTCATCACAGTGACACTGGGTCCCGTGTTTACGGACACGATGATCTTGGCCTATGTAGTCAGACAACTCAGCCACTTACCTCGGTGTCCTGGTTGATGGAGCAGTACACAAAGAAACAGTGCCAGCATGCATGGCTGAGGTGAGGTCTGAACTAACATAGGGAAAGTATGCACTTCTTTTTCATTGAGAAAACCGATGTTGGAAATTGGGTTTGAATAACTGGGATTTCTATCTAGGAGAAACACATCCTGGTGCATAAAACTATGTCATCACAGCATAGCATACACAGTACTCCTGCTCACAATTTGTTACTTTGGATATCACTTTGTAGGTTGGTTTGGGGCGGGGGGTGTCTTTAAATAAAAGTCTCAATGGTCACTGACATCAGGTGGTAGAAACTGTCCCCTGACAAAAGCCAGGTAGTGCTTGCTTATACAACCCTTATCTAACTAGGTCTTTGAGAAAGCGCCTCCACAGTACGTACGTCGTCGTCTCTTCTTTGGCTCCACCTGCAAGTTAGAGAAGAAACACTCTTAGGGCCAGCACGCGCTGAGTTCCATTTTGTCTTGTTGCTGTTGTTCTCTCCTAGTCCTTAGGGTAATGGGAGTTAGGATGGCGAACAACAGTCAAGACAAAGACTCTGTATTACTGTCACATGATGCCGTCATAAAACACCTGATCCTGGCTTCTTTGTGAAACAACTATTTTTTCACGCTTTTGCTGACAGAGCCCAAATCAGACCTCCCTATGCCTCTGTTAAGGGTCCCAGACATTACACCGTCACATGGCAGAGAAACTTCGTAACAGCCCACCCTCACGAGTCCCCTTTAAGAAATGCCTCCATGGCTTATGATCTGTGTTCCTGCTAACCGCAAAGAGCTAGGAGGCTGCTTTTGCTGTGGTATCAATGACCACAGAGGCACAGCTGAGAGGGAGGGACATGAAGGCTTCCCTGACAACCCACACTCCCAACCTAACCTCCACTCTCCCCCGAAAAAGTAACAGCCTGGACAGGAAACCGTGAAAGAGGACTCTTAAAACGTGTGCTGGGGTGCTGAGGTACAGATCTGGACAATGCTGGCTTCTGGCGGGGGTGTGGGAGGGAAGGACTCAGTTCTGCTTAAGGGGCAGATCACTGAGTCTGAGCATACTCCGGTGAGGATATAGATGACACAAATTGGACTTGCTTTATTTAAATCCTTATTTTTACATTTACTTTTTGGGCTCACAAGGGTTGAGACAGACATGGAAGGACTGAGAAGTGAATATGATGGGGTGTATGATGCCAAAGTCCCAGAGACTCAAAAAAAGTTATGCTAAGAAAAAAGTGCCTCCATGCCCCAATCATCTACACTAAAATTTGATGTTTCAAAAGTCAGGCAAACTCAGTGTTCCCGTAATTGACATAGGAAGTTTCTGGCACAACAGTTCTTCAGAGACCTGCTCACACCATCTAAAACTTAGAACCCTGAGAGTGAAGACCATACTTGCAGAAAATACAAACTCTTCATAACTGATAAGCCAGCTACCTTTGGAAATATTTGTGTGTACGTGTGCTTGAGTAAAGGTATGTGCACGACATGTGTGCAGGAGTCCACAGAGGACAGGAAGGGGTGTTGGCTCCTCTGGGACTAGAGTTACACATGGTTGTGAGATACCATATGGCTGCTGGGAACCAAACCTGAGTCCTTTGGAAGAGCAACAAGTGCTCTTGGCCGCTGAGCCATTGCTCCAGCTTCAACCGTTGCCTTTTGAATAAAAATTACACAACTTTAAAGAAGTTGCTCAAGGAGAAAAAGCCTCCTAAAACACACCCACCAGTGACATTTTGAGTCAAGGATGTCTTGGTTCAATTTCATTTCATTCACTTCCTAAGTAAACATCCTATTATCTATAGTGCACATAATCGCTTTTATTATTAAATTGTGGTATCTGCTGAAAATAAACGGATCGTGAAAGTAGCCTTTCTACTTTGGAAAATGTTATGGCCATCTTACCGTCACTGGCCTTGATGACACTTGTCTTGGGGCTGTCGGCTCGTTGTCCTCTGGAAAAACTAGAACACAAAATAACAGATGAAGGCACACTTTGTAATTGGGCAGCCATCTTTGCTTTATATGGTCAGAGATATATGGATTTAGTCTGCCTGGCTGAACTGAATGGAGGTAGTTCATCAGTAAGCATAACTGTGCTATTCCTGGACCATCTTTTTCAACGGGAAAAGTAAAGAGGGAAAGCACCAAAAGAGAAGTGAGGAACAATAATTTTGGCCTCTCTAATGAGAATCTAAAGAAATGTGCAACAATCTGTGTTTGACTGGATGAAGACTAAAATAAATCTTAATGTTACACAGGAGCTCCACCATGTCTCCGGAAGCCCAAGAAGATTGACACAACTTTCTAAGGCGTCTCTCAAACCTATGTCCATGGCTACAACCTGAAATATACAGAATTTTCATTTGTCATTAAACAAATGGGAATTTAACTCGATAGTATACACACCATACCAAGGAAGTAGATTTGGTAGCAGGCATGAGATGTGACTCTACTCGTGAACCCACTCACCCTTTGAGATACAGTAAGATGCGTGAACAGTAGAAAGATGCTGGCATTAACGCGGCTTCTATCTAAGTAGGAAACTACACATAATGTTGCTGTTCTGATCTTCTATATGCCATCCATTTGTTCTCATGCTGTGTTGTGGCTGTCCAGATTGAGAGCAATGAGCCCACGCTGTGGGTTAGAATGATGTTGGGTTTCCCTTGTCTGAAAATGTTAAGTGTTTTAATACATAGTGTTCATCCAGCATTCTGGGGTTGCCTTATTGAAGCAGGCATTGGTTGCCCACTGGGGTTCTTTAAGCCAGCTCTACACGCAGCTTCTCACTGGGATGGTCTCTCCAGTCCTCACTGACACACTACTGCCGTCTACGTCACTGTCCCAGGGTGTGCAGCTCGGCCTCAGCACTTCTCAGCTTCACAACTATCACTAAAACGTATTCCCGGTTTTAACACACATGGCAAGTGTGGGGACTGCTTCAGCACTTAGTGAAGGTGCACACCTAAAGCCTCAGTATTTGTGAACTAACCAAAACCATGGGTTCCGTGTGTTTCCCAATAATGCCTACGATGAAATCTGATATTCTGCAGCATCTTCGGCCCTGGTGTCTGTACGCGTGCTCCTGTACGCGTGCTCCTGAAGTGGATAATGGGTATGGTTTATGTAGACCAGTAGGAATCCACACATTTTCAAAGACGGACCCTCTTCTTTGGTAGCTAATAACTCCACAGCTGAATGATGAGACAGGTCAACAATTAGAGTGTCACATGAGGGCCACACATCTGCGTTTGCGTCTTGGCCCTTTTCACCTAAGGGGAGCTTGAATACTTTCCTCACTGACTCTCTTTGATCCTACCTCATGTGTAGAATCAAGGAGCACAAAACAGTAAATAAGGATATTTATCTGTGCTGCTGGTGAGTGATTTCACAAACATAAGGCATGTGGTAGAAATCCCCAAGCGTGTTAGTTATTGGCAAAATATGCTGCCATAGTCCTCCCGGCTCCACCTGAACCACAGACTCAGGAATGCCTTGGATTCTAAATTCCAAAGCTATTGTTCCTCTATGACATACTCCTACTTGGCCTGAAAGCAACCATTTTCATTTCATGCAGACTCAGGTGGAGCAAGGTCAGTTAATAGTTTAAAAATTATGCCTGTGTTGGCCTAAGTACACTCCCTGTCCACCCGTAAGGTGAGGTTAGCACGGTTCTCCAGAATGTCCCAGTTGCCTGACCCCAGGGAATGAATGCCTGCTTCAATAAGGCAACCCCAGAATGCTGGATGAACACTATGTATTAAAACACTTAACATTTTCAGACAAGGGAAACCCAACATCTTATATTGCTAATGGGTCACAAATCTGAGGCTCTCTCCTTTAGCTATTGACACAGTCACAGGAAAGGCCAGGATCAACTTATGAAAGAAAAACTCAGCCATATAACAAACGGAAATAGTTTTAGCCGTTAACATCTTTTCAAATACAAGTCTGCATGTAGTAACCGCAATTATCTATATGAACAATTCTGATAATTTGTCATATGATATGTGTCCATTATATACCAACTGCTGAATATAAAACAATATTAAGTTTCTATGTTATTAGTCAGCAGCCTTTACAATTGACCCAAGTCTTCCGCTTTTGTGTATTAAAACTGACTCCACACTGAAAAAGCAATTACTGCATCTGACAATGCTTAGCTTTGGAGCGAAGTAGGTTGGAAAATTCCCTCTAATTGATACCTCTGGCAATTCAGATAGCCCACAAAATAAACATTTTCAGTTTAATGAAATATAGAAAGTGCATGTTCCTATGAACCATCACATAAATGGAAAACACATGTTCATAACTTCCTGAATAAAATACACTTTTCAGGAAAAAGAAGGGAATGTGTGTTACAAAAGAAAGATACACACGCGTTGTTATGTAAAATGCCTCAAAACATCTCCAACATTCTTGATCCACTCCAATTTTCTGATTAGTAATTTAAATACATGTAACCTAAATCTTATCAAAATATTACAAAAGCTGTTGTATTTATACCACAGATTATCTAGTAAGGAATAAATTAATCACAGAAGCTGTAATAGGAATTTACACACACACACACACACACAAATCTTGGCTATCAACCTGACTAGATCTGGAGCCAGTTATAACCCAAGCTGCCGGGCATTCCTGTGAAGAATTGTTTTGATCTGATTATTTGAATCAGGAAGATCCACCCTATGTCTGGGCTGTACCTTCTCCAGGAATCCTCCCGGACTCCAGTGCCAGGCTAAGACTGCTGAGACAACCATCCTCTGGACTCAACCGCTCCGGGAGTCTCCGTCTTTCATCATGAGACAGCCTTTGCTGAGCTACCTAGACAGTAGTGTCCCACAAGCCAACCTAATAAACCCCCTTTTAATATATATATATTAATATATATTTTTTATATTATTCATTCTATTAATTCTATTTCTCTAGAAAACCCTAATACAACATATATGAAAAAGTTAAAGTCAAATTGCTTTACAGGACAATCAGATACATGTTACAGAATAAAAGTGTGAAGTATAATCAAACTATATATAAAATAGAGAAGGAAATATATGAAAATTATTTTGTCCAGTTGAAGGGACACCACTCAATGACTATCGTACCTTGACATGAGCAGTTAGTCCCCATTCTAAACGTTTACCACACCAAATTAGAGCAATCAATTTTTATCTCACGTGCCGATTTGGTAGTACCTACTGTACTGAAAATCAGAAGTGAGAAGCGGAGAAATATAGTCACATAGCCACGGCAACACTGTGTCACAAAGAGTGACATCACAATCCATCCATGTCGTTTCTGAGCTGGTATGTGGGCAAGTGTGTTACTAGTTCGAGACCACATTCATGAGCGGGTTAATGGGTTGGTAAGATGTCTCAGCCTCTGCCCTGAGTCCCCAGAGCCCATGTGAAACTCCCAGAGGTAGTCCTCTAGGGCACCGTGCACTGTCTGTGCGCAAGTCCGTCACGTACTATAGCGTACCTGTACTTGTGCTCAGCGCACACACACCACAGAACGACACCTTTTTTAAAAAGAGGTTATTATGTACGTTATTTTATGTTCCATATTCTTTTCCTAATAATGTAACTATCAGATTATGCATTTTGTCTCATCCATTACACTACTGTGAGCTTCCTTATCTGAATTTCCGAATTCACTGAGGGATTTTTTTTTTATCACTGACTTTGAAGGCTGAGCTTCCTGACGAAATAAGAAAAGCCATTTTCTGAGACAATTCTTCTGACAGGGCGAGAGTCTTTGGAATGTCCATAATTATTATATTGCGGAATATAATATTTCAAACAGCCTTCAACATTCAGAATGGACGGCGTAGCCTACCCAGAAAGGCCGCTCAGTCATGCACACATTTGCATAAAGGCCATCCCACCCCAAACACTCATGTAATCTGATAAGGAAAACAAGCGATGAAAACAAATTTAGCCTTTCCCAAAATAAATGTAAGTGAAACTGTAGGGGATATGTGCTGTGTTTAGAAATCTGCAAAGGTTCTCTTCCTGGCATTTCAGATTACAGGACAAAGCGCCATTCATATAAATATCTTAGATACGTCTAGAAAAATGACAGGCTTTATCTAAGGGGCTTATCAAAGTTCCACCATAAAAACCGAATCCATGACTTACAAATGCTTTGTTGACATCGATGTGCCATCACGGCACTCTCAAACCATTGTACAGGGACAATGATCAAATAGGCAGAGGGAGGAAAACCCACAATTCTCTACTTATGTATGCACAGAGGGCTAAAGGCCTAAAGCTTAAAAATGTGTTTTGTGAATATGTATACATTTCCCATACAAGTACTATAGTATTTTATATGCATACATTTGCGATAAATGTGTAAGTTCAAAATACAGCAAAAATAGAAAGCACATTCACATGTCCAGATACCAAAGTGAAGGAGAAAACACAAGAAGGAATAGGGCTATGTTAAGGAAATTGTGTTCATATCACTGAAGGGAAGCCATTGGAAGTCAGAAACAGCTCGGGCCTTGGGCGCTTTGAAAACCGTAAGAATGCCGCCAAGAACGTTCCCTTCCGGTGCACCTGAGCCACCAAACTAAACGAAGAGGGAAGTCAGGTGCAGCCCACAGCAAAAATGGCTGTCCCGCGGGCCCTGCTACAGAGCTGCGCAGACATCTGCAGGGTGCTGGTGGCACGATCCAGTGGCAGAACACTTACTCGCCGGGGCCCAAGACTACACTTAGAGAGTGCAGAACGTGGTTGAGGTTTGATGGAGAGCGGGGTTTGTTCCCTAAGTGGTTATATTAATCAATCTCTAATAAGTCAGACCTCATTTCAACAACCAAGTGCTGTAAAATGCACCACAGACCAGTATAAGAAAGGACGTGTCTGTAAATGAGTAGCACCCAGTCCAGCTGATACACAAAAGCACAGTTGCTTCTTTGAAAGGATCAGCAAATGTACTCAACGTCAGCAAAATCCCAGCATTGGTAATAAACTGAATGCCATGGGTCCTGTCAATCAAACACAAATGATGATAAAGGAGACCTGTAAACAACTTTTGCTCCTTCAGTTTATCCACTTGGACAAAAAAAAAAAAAAAAAAAAAAAAAAAAAAATAAAAAAAAAAAAAAATAAAAAAAAAAAAAAAAAAAAAAAAATCAACCCTTAAAACAATCAGAACTGCTACAGATCACCCTACTGGAAATATTATATACCTGAGTATTAACAAAATTAAATTTACAACTTACACTTCACATAAAAAGGATTTTTGATTGTAACTTTTTTTTACTTGTATGGTCCAAGAGAAATGCTTGTGTGCAATGGCGCGCACATTGTAGACATTAGAAGACAACTTATAGGCTGTGGTGGTTTGAAGAAGACCCCCAGAGGCTCACAGGTTTGAATGCTTGGTCCCCAGTTTGTGGAACGGTTTGCGACCGTGATGAGTGCGTCCTCCGGAGCCGCTGCAGCGCCGTGCCTGCCTGCTCCCCACCAGCGCGCTGTCCTGCTCCCCACCACGACGTGGATGCACCGTGGCCCTCTGGAACTTAAGCCCTGGATAGATCCTTCTTCCTAATGGTTACCTTGCTCATGGCGTTTTATCACAGCAACACGAAAGTAACTCAAAAGTAAAAAAGACGTAAGTAAATCCAAGGGCCTCCAACTTCAGGACATTTCAAGGGGTCCAGTGGTGTGGGGCCTGCAGAGAGAGTCCTCCCAAGTCAAAGGGTAAGTTCTTGCACCTGGTCCCTCCCGCCATCAAGAAAGAAGAGCGTTTGGTTTGAGATGCAAAGACCCACAGCCAGACATTACGTGGAAAAGGTGTCTAAACTGGAGATCTCCATCGAGTCCCTCTCACTCGAGCTCAGGGAATCCCTCAGAAGAAGGGACAGAAAGATTGTAGGAGCCAGAGGGGATGGAGGGCACCAGGAGAACACGGCGACTGAAGCTAAGCCGGGCTCAGACGGGCTCATGTTGGGGTTGGTCTGGTGCTTGTATTTTGACGCTAGTTACTGGCCCTCAAGCTCAGGTTCCTGCCTGGGTAAAGCTATCCTTGTGTCAACCTGCCTAAGACATTATACCTGATTGGTTGATTAAACAGCCTATATCTGAGCAGGGCAGAATGGGGTAGGTGTGGCTAAGGTTCTCGGGCTTTGGGTTCAAGAGAATCGCAGAAGACAGATGGACAGGAGGAGAGGAGGTGCTACAGTGCTTTAGTGGAGAAGAAGCCACGTGTGCTGTAAGAAGGACTCCGAGGATGGCGAGGAAAGGCCCAGATGAAGAATACAAGCAAGTGTTTATAAGATTATGGATGGAAGGTAGCCCAGATAAAGATGGTTAAGGCGGATGCTATTGGATGGGGGCTGGGAGATGGATGGTGAGGTAATTGAGACAGCGTAGTAGAAATATCTGCCCAGCCCAAGGTAAATAAGGCAATTATAAAATCTAACAGGTGTCTGTGTTTTGTTTGATAGTAGTGGGTTAGATAATACCGCCGCAATAACCATAGGGCAAAGAATAAATAACAATATTTAGCCCGACGTCATTTCCTATTTACTGCAACAGCTCACAGAGACTGAAGCAGCAGGCACGGAGCCTGCAGGGCCCGCACCCCTCAGCATGTGTGTTGTGGCTGTTAACTCGGTGTTTTTGTGGGGACTCCTACCTGCAGGATTGGGGTGTCTTGACTCCTTTGCCTGCTCTTAGAACTCTTTCCCTCCTGTTGGGTTGCCTTGTCCAGCCTTAGTATCAGGGCTTTGGCCTTGTTTTATTGTATTTTGTGTTGTGTTTGGTGGTTGTCTCTTGGAGGCCTGCTCTTTGCTGAAAGTAGACAGAGGGTGAGAGAATGGTGGAGGGAGGAGAGCTGTGAAGGGTGAAAGGAGGGGGAACTGGTTGCGATAGATTAGAGAAGACTATTTTCACTGTAAAAAAAAAAAAAAAAAAAAAAAAAAAGCAAAAACAAGCAAATGAAAACAAGCTGCTGGGTACATCTGTGAGGTGTTTTCCTTGACTGGATCATTTGAGGAGGAAAGACCCACCTTAAATCTGGGCTGCATCTTCCAGTGGAGGCTCTTGCTGTTTGCCTACTTGCTCTCACTCTTGCTGGCAAGTTCATTCTCTGCCTGGCATCAGAGCCTACTTCTTTGGATTCTGGATGACACTAGAGACCAGCTGAGACATCCAGCCTCATAGACCAAGCAACTTGGATCTTCCGTTGAGGATAGTGTTGTTGGAATAGTGGGACCACATAATGTAAAATCTATCAGTTCTGTTCTTCTAGAGAACCCAGATGACACCCCAAAGTGACTCGGATCGCTGCCAGCTTTGGGTGGACCTGGAGCAGGCATCCAATGGGTCCAGGCCTCTCTACCAAGTGGACCAAATGATCCAGCAGACCTGATGACACGAGGTGTCGGTGGCAGATGGAGAGATGTTCGGAGCCCTTGGCCCTATAGGTGAATCACAGGGCAAACCTTTTGGGTTTTGGAGCCAGGCTCCACGACCCCCTCTTCTCCCTTTGACGGTTTCTGGCATGCTGTCAGGCCTTAGTGGAAACTGAACATTTCACAGTGGGATACCAAGTTACCATGAGACTGAACTGCCCTTCATGTGTTGATCATTTTCTGACCCTCCAAGCCCACTGTAGGACATACACAGCAGTGAGCCGGTGGCGGGGTGACTACATTGAACCACTTTCACTGTGGAAAGGGCGATGCTTTGTCCTTGCTGGAGTAGAGACCTATTCTGGTTGCAGATTTGTCTTTCCTACATGTAATGCTCCTACCAAAACTAACAGTTGTGGTCTTATGGAATGCCTTATCTGCCATCATAGTATTCCATAGAGCATTGTTGTTTTGTTTTGTTTTATCAAGAAACTCACTTCATAGCCAGAGAAGTGCTACAGTAGGCCACTGGTTTTACCATGTTTCCACCAGGGCTATCAGACTGTCAGAGAAAATAGCTAACCAAAAACAATATCAAATCCCTGAAGGGATTACAGAAATTTGTGCCACCATCAAGGACTTGAAAGATGCGTGGGTGGTGGTTTCCACCACGTCTGCATTTCACTTTCCTCTTTGGCCTGTGCTGAAGGCGAATGGGTGGTGGAGAATGACAGTTGACTACTGAAAATTCAAGTCGCGGCTCTGGTCGCAGCTGACGTTTCAGAGGTGGTCCTTCCAGAAGCAGCCGTGTCCCCTGACAGTTTACCTCGAGAGTGTGTTAGGGCTCCAGCCTCGTGTCCTAACTTGCTCAGAAGGAATCCCCATTGCCTGTCTCTTCCACAGAAGATCACACTAGTGCACTATAGTGAAGATATGCTGACTGGGTCATGTGAGCAGGGGGTAGGGACCACTCCAGACTTGTTTGTAACACACCTGGGAAGATGATGAATCAGACTGATATTCCAAGTTCTAGAAGATTATGTCTGGAGTGAAGGAGAGCTTTAGGGTGTCCCTTGGTGTTATATGCCCTCTGGTTAAAGTGTGTGGCTCTCTCCTTCAGGAAAAGAACTAAGACATGCTAAGGTGATGGCTGAGGGTGGAGGAAATACAGAATGGGTAGGAGAGGAAGGTGGTCATAGATACTAGTTTAGAACATGTGACCAGTTGTAGACACATGGATTGTAGCTGACATGCATGTTAAACTCTAGTTTGTGTTGGGTTAACATGAAACCAACCAGCATACATGGTATTGACATACGGACATCTTAAGGCAAAAGGACTTGCCAACAGCATCAACACCCTGAATACGGTTGAAAGCAAGAAAAACAAGTTCGCGCTCTTGGAATTGTCCAATCCTACTGCATACCATGTCATCTGAGACAAATGACCTGGCAGATTGGAGAAATGACTAATGGGAGCTGTAAACAGCATCACTACAAAGAGAAGGCTCCAGAGACCAAGTGCTGACCTCCAAGATGAAGTCGCTGTTTTGAACCAGTGGCCAACAGATGGCGCTGTTTCCCTTACTCTACAAACACAATCCCCAGCTCCTGGAAACTATTAATGGCTGATCACCCACTAAGGAAGCTTAATTCAGGGCGGTATTTAATTTTGGCAGTCTAGGGGCAGTGGCAAGTGGATACCTATGAGTTCTAGGCCAGCCTCATCATTACATAGCAAGACCAGCCAGAGCTACATAGTGAGACCCTGTCTAAAAACAAAACAAAGTCTTAATTCCTTCTCTCCAATATCCTAAACCCAGTGCGGTGGCCCACACCTGTAATCCCAGCACTGGAGAGGCAGAGGAAGGTGGATAGCTGTGTTTGAGGCCAAACTGGTCTACAAAGCAAGTCCAGAACAGCCAAGGCTACACAGAGAAACCTTGTCACAAAAAAAGAAAAAGAAAGAGAGACAGAAAGAAAGAAAGAAAGAAAGAAAGAAAGAAAGAAAGAAAGAAAGGAAGGAAGGAAGGAAGGAAGGAAGGAAGGAAGGAAGGAAGGAAGGAAGGAAGGAAGGAAGGAAGGAAGGAAGGAAGGAAGGAGGAAAGAAAGAAAGAAAGAAAGAAAGAAAGAAAGAAAGAAAGAAAGAAAGAAAGAAAGAAGGAAACTCTTAACCTCCCCTGGTTTAAGCGACCTTTGCCCGGCTCGTTTTGAATTCTTATCTGAAGAAAAGGTCTTGGTGCAGGTTTTGTGTGATGGTGGCCCTTGTGAGCCTGAGCAGGACAAGAAGACAGTGAGTCGGAGATAAAGTAGATAATAAGTGTGCAGCCACGGTGGGCGAATGAAGCACAGCACTGAGAACTCCACAAAACGTCTAAGCAGTGTTAGAATTGTCCTTTTGGAGGCTGAGAAGGCAAGTTGTATGCCCATCAATTCCAATTTATAGGGCATCAGCTACCTGCCATTTTGAGTCACAAAAGGTGTGGCTCGTGGGACTTAACTGCCCATAATCCAGGACCGCTTCTTTAATTTCTTCCTGTGTTTTATTCCTAACTCAAGAAAGTATGTTTTTCAGGATCCCTTTCCAAATGCCATCCAGTCAGTTTTGGCCAATGGCTGAGTACTCAGACTATCTCTCTCCCTCCTTCCACCGCATGTCCGGGAGTGGCCGTGTTTTCTTCTTGTCTCCATTTCTCACCAACAGTTCCTTTCTTCTGGATCTGAGCTTGCGGTGCAGTACTGGTTTTCTAGTGGTTCCAGCTTGCAGCCCAGATAACGCCGCCTCTGCCTGCCGGCTGTCTCTCCGTTTCGAGAGGTAGCTGCGGCTGTCTGCAGGCGCTGGTCTACGACTTGCCGCACTGTTGTTCGGCTCTGTGGCTCTTCCATCGGCTGATACAACTAAGGTCCTAACGGAAAGCTTCTTCTTTCCAGACCTCCGGTGGAGCATGTTCTCATGGTGAATCTAGTTGATTGCTAACCTGATGTTACCTGTGTGCCCTGTCTGGTTCTTTGGGGTGTTTATAACAGCTCAAGTGTCAGCCTCCATGCACAAGAAGGGTCCGAGCCAGCATATATTACCTTAATGGTGGACAGAGTCAGAATTGGCTGCCAGAGGTAATAAGAATAGCCACTAAAATATGAGGTGTTTGTGAGTGCCTGGTCCGATCTGCCCTAGTTCTTATAATTTCACAACGCTGCAGTCCTGTACTAGCTAACGCAGGAGCTGTTAGTGCGTGTGGCCGTAGAATAGTGGAAATGTGGTTGATCTGAATTAATATTTACACGAAATACAAACTACATACCGATTTCAAAGACTTGCTATAAAAAGGTAAAACATCACAGTAGTTCTCCTATTGTTGGTATTGATATTGATGGTGTTTTGGATATATGAGATTAATTATATTCTCTAAGTAAAATTAATTTCCCTTGTTTCTCCGTGTGTGTTAATGTGTGCACGTGCGGGGGGAGCTAGAGATTAATGCCAGCCATCTTCCTCAACCGCTCCCCACCCAATTCTTTGAGAGAGGGTCTCTCGCTGTGCCTGGAACTTGCAGATTTGGCTGGACTGGCTGACCAGCAGGTCTCACAGGTCCTCCTGTCTCTGCCACTCCGGCATTGGGATTACAAGTACAGGTCACCACACCCACGTGTTTCATCTGGGCTCTTACTTGGGTGCTAGGAATCAAACTCAGGTCCCCATGTTTGCATAACAAGTGTTTTACTGACTCTTGGAAGGAGCATGATTCTATTGCGGCATGCTCATAAAGGTCAGAGGACAAATAGCATGAGTCAATTCTCTTCCTCTACCATGTGGATCCCTGGGGTCACACTCAGGCCTTCAGACTTGGGATAAAAGTGCATTTAACCCATTTTTTACTTGCCTTTATTTTGTGTATACAGATGCTTTGCTTGAACACACGATAGTTTACTGTGTGCTTGCCTGTGCACACGGAGGCCAGAGGAGGGCATTCAGTGCCTGGATCTGAAGTCACAGACAGTGTGAGTCTCTGTGTGGGTTCTAGGAATGGAACTCGGGTCCTCTGCAAGAAGAGCAAGTGCTCCTAAATACTGAGTCACCTCTCCACCCCTAGTCTTTACCATTTTTAAATTAATTTTTAAATTTATCTTTTTTATTGTGCTAAAAGATGCATTGCAGAATCTTACCTGTCAGGTGCAGTTTGGTGGCACTAAGTCTCGTTGCTGTGTGGCTTGCTGCTCGTACCAGTTCCTAAAACCTCATTGTTCAAACAGAAATGCGGTGCCAATCAGACAGTAACTATCCTTTCCCCACCCCTGTCCCAACTTTATTTTACTTTCTATCCTATGGATTTGGCCTTTCTAAATACTTCATGTAGGTAGAATCATGTAGTGTCTTTTTGGTGCCTGGCTTATGTCAGGTAGCATAATGTCTTCATGGTTCATCCATGCTACAGCAAAAATCAGAATTTTACTCCCTTTTAAGGATAAATAATATTTCAGTGTGTGTGTGTGTGTGTGTGTGTGTGTGTGTGTGTGTGTGCCAGTTTACCCACTCATCTGTTGGTAAACATTTGAGTTACTTCTTTTGGCTATTATAACTTATGCCTTTATAAACACTGGTGTTTTCTAAACTATATGATTTGATCCTTGCTTTTACTTCTTTTATGTATGTGCCTTACAGTGGAATTGCTGAGTTATATGGTAAAGCTGTAGGGTTTGAGGATTCACTGAAGTTTTCCACTCCCACAACTGGGTACACCACATGGCTTTTCCACTAGCAGCACAGACGGTTCCAGCTTATCTGTTTACTCACAATCTTTACCCTTCTATTTTTAGAAGAATATGGGCTGATATCTCATTGTACTTTTGTGTTGAATTTTCTTAATTATTTGCAGTGCTTTTAAGCATCTTTCTGTATCCTTCTCTGTAATTATTCCTATGCCAACCCCACATTATGAATTCACTGGACTTGATAATTATGAATCCACTGGACTTAACATGGAGCCGGAATTGTAAATCAAAAGTATATCATTCTGATGACCACTTCTTTGTCTTTTAATATTTTTTGATCTCCTTTCATCAGCGTTTATAAGACTTCTGTTTGCTCTAATTCACTTGATATGATTGTTCTCTGCATAAATCTCTAATCAAGTCCAATTTTGATTGTTTTAAAACTGTAGGAGTTTCTTAATGTATACCTGGGTACTCTCTCTCATCAAATGTGTGATTTGTGTAGTTGGGAAGCTTGTGGGGTTTTTGGTTATTCTTTCTTTTTAAACTTTATAGATCATGTTCTTTAGTGCTCAATAGTTTAAAATTTTATGAAATCCATTTTGCCTACTTATTTCCTTCAGTTTCCTAGTTTTAAGATCATACATAAGAAATTGCTGCCCAGCTCAAGATCATAAAGGTTTTTTTGCCTGTTTTCTTTCCAGAGTTTTATAGGGTTGGCTCTTGCATTTATGTCTTTGATCCTTTTGGAACTGATTTGTATAGATGGCATGAGTGAGGTGTCTGAGTCCATTGGGGAGTAGACTGATTCATGCGAATATCTAGTCCTTCCAGTGTTATCCTTTCTCATTGAATGAGCTTGGCACTGACAAAAATAATTAAGAGCTGTCGAGATGTTTCAGTGGTTAAGAGCAGTTGCTGATCTTCTACAGGACCTAAGTTCATGTCCCAGAACCTGCCACGGACCAGCCCAGTTGGGTTCCCTGCGTCCGAGGGAGAATCAGAGGTTTGGATATCAGGAAGGCACAGTTTCAGGCGAATGACAGTAGGAGACCACACCGAGATCGCTTTGACTCTGCTGTAATTTTACTGAAGTCAGGCTAATACTTTTATAGTGATTTCATGAGGAAGCACCTTAAAGTTGGCGTGCTTTCCAGAACATTCAAACTTTTACCAAGGACACAAAGTTTTAAGTTTTAACTCGAAAGTGCAGCCAAGTGTAAAGCAATGCCCACAAGAAATCTTGGCCTGGAAACTTTCTGACCAACGCAAACAAGAAACAAAAACCTCAAACTGTGGTTTCATTATCACTGACTAGTGAAGGGGAAAGTTAGGAGCTGTAATAGTCCTCCGAGCCAAGTCAAATACCTGCCAAAGTCTTTTTCTGCATTAAAATCTAAATACACCTTGGTCAACCATCCTCCCATATGTCTTGCTAAAGATTTACAATCTTCCTTAGAAACAAGACGCTAAAGGGAGGCATGCTCAAGCCTGCAGTACTTGCTTATGCTATTTTTTCCTTGCTAAGAAGGAGCCCATTATTTCTTTTTCTATTCTTATAATGCTTTCTAATACTAAATCTGATTCATTACTTATTTTTCTTTTACTCTATTCTTGCTAAAACTTTTAATAATCTGTCAAAAATATATTTTCTTGAATAGTCAGTTGTGCTGTGCCAGGAATCAAATAGAGAAAAATCAAAAGGCTCATTTCAATCCTTCATCTGAAAAAGCAGTATTTTCAGAGTACATTTTTTTGGCGTAGATGGCCAGGGGGAACATCCAGGGACTTCCAGGGAGCGGATTCCCGTAGGAAATGTGTCTCCTCATCTTAGCAGCATAATTTTATGCTTGTATAGCACATTTTTATGCTTACATAGACTCTGGAGTTAGTGTGGCAAGAACCCATATTAAACAACTCATTTTTCTTTTTCTTTTATGATTAAGGGTTTTTGTCTGCATGTATGTATGTCCACCGCTTGCATGCCTGGTGCCCATGGAGGCCATCCCAAGGCATCAGATCATCTAGAAGTGGGGTTACAGACAATGTGAGCCACCATGCAGATGCTAGGAATTGAACCCAGGTCCCCTGGAAGAGCAGACTGTAGGAAGTGAAGAAAGCCCTGAGCAAATGCAGTTACTAAGCAAATGTTTGCCGTTGACATAGGCATAGTCATATCAAGGACCCGCCATCCTCAAGTTCAGGGGGGTTGGAAAGCCCTCCTCGAGGCTGAGTACAAGCGTTGACATTGGGTGCAGAAAAGGTCCACCATAGCTTTCTCTCCCTGGATGTTTATAACCTGAAGACTGTTCCCCTACAGGGAATGCTGCTACTGAGATTGGCCAAATTTGAGGTCTCCTATGCTCAAGCTATACCCAGTGTGGCACACAGTCTCCTTCTGCTGCCTGTGGAGCAAGATGGAGAACTCTCAGCTCCTTTCCAGCACCAGGTCTGCCTGCATGCCGCCATGTTTCTTGCCATGATGATAATGGGCTAAACCTCTAAAACTGTAAGCTAGCCTTAATTAAATGTATGCAGCTGGATCAAGGAGACCCCAAAGCCCACCCCCTCAGTGACACACTTCCTCCAACAAGGTCTCACCTACTCCAACACTCCTAATAGTGCCACCCCCTACAGCCAAGCACTCAAACACATGAGTTTAGGGGGGCCATTCCTATCCAAACCACAATAATCATAGAAAATAGACTCGTCTCTAGACTTACAGTTCTAGTCCATTAATCCCTATGATCATTCTAATGTCAATTCTACATAGTCTTCATCACTGTAGAACCGCTAGCCCTCAGCAAGCACAGCAATTTGAGAATATACGTAATGAGGACAACCACTCCTGCGTCTTTCAAATAGACCCTGCTACTCTCTTCATTAGCATAGGGAGTTCTGCTCACTCTGACCCATTTGACACTTATATCTTTCAAAGTTTAAACTCTGTTATGAGAAAGTGCAGTGATATCTTATTGCACCTTTAATGTGCATTTCCTTTTTGACCAAAGAGACTACTTTTTCTTATGCTTATTGGAATTTTGAAATCTTTTTTACAGAGGTGTATTGTCAATTTTCTCTACATGTGTTCCAACTGATTCTTTTGTCAATTATATATGTTACAAATGTCTTCACTTTGGCTATCTAAATTATCTAATTTTACAAGAATACTTAATGTTAATATCAAATTTGTAAAACCTTTTTTAGATGGTCAGTGATTTCTTATGTGTTTGTTTTTGCCTGAATAAAGCCACAAAGCTTTTTTCTATGTTAATTTCTATATGTTTTATTATTGTAATTATAATATTTAGATCTGAAACTCATAGAGTGGGGGGGTTGAAATCAAACTTATTTTTTTCTTGTATGGTTATTTAATTCATTTAGCAGTGTTTATTGGAAAGGAAGTCTTTATCCTACTGCTTATTATTGTCAATTTTGTCATGAGTCGTGTGTGTGCACGTGTGGCTTTGTTTCTGGACACTGTTTGATACTTATGCCACACTGTTATAGTTACTACAGATTTATAATGAGTCCAGTATCCATGCATTAGTTATTTTTGTGTTGCTAACCCAATATCTGACAGAAGTCTGTTCAGCCCATAGTTCAGCGGACACATGCCATCATGGCAGGGAAGGCTTGGCACAGGAAAGGCTGTGTCTGTAGCAGCAGGAGCAGGCAACATCTGCTTATGACATGGTGCGAACCCTCACAGTCTATACCTGCTTCCCAAAGCCCGCTCTTCCAGCGAGGGACCAAGCCTTCAAACATTCATGCAAAACATTTCACACTCAAACCAAAACAACCCACTTTTGTAACTCCTTCCTCATTCTTGTGTTCAGGATGGAATTGGTCTTTTTGTTTATTTATTGTTTTTTTATTTGAGCTTTTCTTTTCATGAGTGTAAGAAGCAGTGTGTCACATGTGGGTCCCCTAACAATGGGAGTAGGGGCTCTCTGACTCTGTTGCCAGCCTCTGGATCCCTTCCCCTAGCTGGGCTGCCTTGTCAGGCCCTAGGGAGAGGATGCACTTAGTCCTGCTCTAACTTGAGGTACCAGGATGGGTTGGTCCCCCTTGGGAGCCTCCCCTTCTCTGAGAAGAAGGAAAGGAGAGTACAAGGGGTTGGAGCGTGAGGGTGGGACTGGAAGGAGAGGAGGGAGGGGCTGGGATCAGGCTGAAAAGAGATTTAATATTAATTAATTAATTAATTAATAAAGAATCAGTGTGTCCATTCCACAGAACAAGACTTCTGGGACTTCGGGAGAAATTTCACTGAATACATATGTCATTTGGGATGGGGGGATCACACACTATGAATGCTCCTGGTCCTTGACACAGTGTATCCTTTGAGTTTCTAAGATACCTGTTTTATTTTTGTTTTTTAGAACATGACTTGGGGAATGTCTTCATAGCACAGTAGATAAGATGCTGGACCTCAAAATTGTTGCAAGTTTTCTGTATAGAGAATTTGAACATCCTCTGTGATATTTTGTTAGAACTTCATATAACATTGTACTTTAATTTACTTTGTAGCTTTGTTACTGGAACATAGGAAACAAATAGGTTGGTTTTTCTATGTACCCATATTGCCAAATTTATTTCATATAAACAGCATTAGCTTATTGTAGCATACTATAATAGATTTCTTTGTTTATCTACAAAATGTTGTTTGCAAATACAGCTGTCCTTCTTTCTTTCCAGTATTTCTACCAGTAGTATACTGACCTTTATTGTCTTTTATAAAATGCTATTATATTGAGTTATTTTTATGTATTTATATAAATATATACGTGTGTGTGTGTGTGTGTGTGTGTGTGTGTGTGTGTGTGTGTGCACGTTCACCTGCCACTTTGAACCTGTGGTGGTCAGAGAACAACTTACAGGAACCCCTTCTGTCCTTCCACCAGGTAGAGCTTGGGGTAGAGTGTTTCTCCTTGGGCTTGGCAGCGAGTGCCTTTACCTGTTGAAGCCTCTCACTGGCCTACTTTGCCTTCTTGAACTGGTTCAGGCCTTCGATCTCATGTTGGAAAGAAATGAAATGTGAGCACATTTGTCTGTCCTCTTGTTGGGGAGCACCTGCTATTTTACCATTCAGTATGAGAATAGATATGTTTTTCCGCATGTTTAGAAAGCACTGAGAGAGAATTTCCAGACACGACACATACCTATGACCACAATACTTGGGAGGCTGCCATAGGAACATTGGAAGTTTGAGGCCAGTCTCTGAAAATAATAAAGCTGCTTTGTCTCAAAACAAAAATAAACAAACAAAAAACGAAACACAACACTGGAAATCAAAGGCAGAAAATAGCTACCAAAGTACACTTCGATAGCCAGTGAAAATACATTTCAATGAAGTTGATATATCTGCATTTCAAGTAAGCAAAACTGGAGGAAATTACCATGCTCCACAGGAAGTACTTAGGAGTGGCCTGGGCAGAAGAAAAGTTTACAGACAGAAGCACGGAGATGCAGGTAAAACACGAAAAGCACTGAAACGGCACATACAAGAGAAATCTCAAGTGAATGCTGATTGTACGAATAACAATAGCAATGTCTTATGTAGTTTAATGCTGTTTATAGAAAGGATAAAAATACACAACAGCAACAGCAGAGTGACATGTGGAAGATGACAAGCATAATAAAAGACCTTAGGATTCTTACATTGTTCTGGAAGAGCCAAAAGTCTTAATTTAGATTAGAGAAATTCAAAGATTCCAAATGAACGTTTCAGTCTCTTGGAGAGCGCTGGGGCTGGTTTGCTTAGTGGATACTGTCCTTGCCGTGGAAGAGTGAGGAGCTGGATGCATATATGAAAGCCGAGTAAGGCAGTATACACCCCTAACCCCAGAGCTGGGGAGGTGCAAAAGGCAGTTCTGTGGGGATCACTGGCCAGCCAATCCAGCCTGCTTGGGGAGCTCCAGGCCAATGAGAGAAGCTACCTCAAATAGAAAAGGTGCACATGCACAAACACACAAATGCAAAAAGCATAATGTGGAACACAAAAAGTCTAGCCCTCAGGAGGCTGAGGCAGGAAGATCAGAAGTTTGAGGCCTGCCCAGGCTATATATATATTCCTGTCCCACCCTCCTCCCAAAAGCAAAGATCTGAGGATTCTATTTAAAGTTGTGATGTAACTTTAAATGAGCAAATGTAAAAACTTAGGGTTAGAACCAATGGCCCCATAAGCACTTGTGTTTGAATACTTAGTCCCCAGTTGTTGAAATGGTTTGGGAAGGATTAGGAGCTATGGCTTTGTTGGAGGAGGGGTGCGATGAGGGTGGGCTTGGGCATTTTAAAAGCCCATGCCATTCCCAGTTACCTCTCTGCTTCCTGTTTGTGGCTCAGGATGTTGCTCTCTCCTCTGCTGCCTTAGTGGCATGCCTGCCTGTCTCCTGCCAACCTTGCTGACACAGTGGTGATCCACTCCTCTACCTCTGGAACTATAAACACCAAATAAAACCAACTTTCTATAAGTTGCCTTGGTCACGGTGTCTTGTCAGAGCAATAGAAAAGTAACTAGAGCCAAGCTTTGGCAGTGCACATCTTTAATTCCAGCGCTCAGGAGTCAGAGGCAGGTGGATGACTGAGAGTTCAAGGTCAGCCTAGTCTACATGTCTAATTCTAGGACAGCCAGGGCTACATAATAGAGCGACTCTGTTTCAAAAATGAAAAGAAAATAAGTACAACTTTCACATTTTTGTGTATTTTAAAAGAAGACAAAAATAGTTTATAGTAAGACCTCATTAGAAAAAAGTAACATTGTAAATCTGGAAGCCATTCATAGCAAAGCTGGAATATTTGTGACAAAAGAAGCAGAGAAATATGTAACCATAGCGGGAGATTATGAGACATACTGATAATGTCAGTGATAATGACAAGCAAACAGCGTCAGTGTAGAGAAAAAAGATTCACAGTACACAATTAAGCAATGTTTCTAATTGGCATATGTAAATTTCAGTGAACTTCAGAATACAGATATCCAGCAGCATGCATTTTCAAAGAAGGCACAGATTGAAGGAATTAGTATTGTTAAAATGCCCGTACTACTCAAAGTGACCTATGCATTTAACTCAATTCCCACCAGAATACCAATGACATTTCTTTACAAATCTAGAAAACAATTCTAAGATTTATCGGAAAGAAAAAAAAAAAAAAACTTCAGACATCCAAAGCATTCTGGAGCAAAAATAGTAATGTTGGAGACAACATAATACCTGATTCTAGGGCATGCTATAAAGACTAAGTTTAAAAAGAAAAGAAAAGACAACACCAGCCAGGAGGGGTGCTGCACGCCTGTCCTCCCAGTACTAGGACAGGCAGAGCCAGGTGGATCACTGTGAGTTGGAGGCCAGCCTGGTCTACAAAGTGAGTCCAGGATAGCCAAGGCTACACACACACACACACACACACACACACACATACACACACACACACACACAAACCTGTCTCAAAAAAACCCAAACAACAACAAAAACATGGAAATTAGCATTAAAAACATATAAACTAACAGAATGGAGAATTCAGAAATAATTCCACTCATCTACTGCCAAATGGTGTGTAATGAAAGTGCCAAAAACATACTTTGGAGAAAAGACAGCTTCTGGGTAACTGCATAGCCACATATATAAAACTGAAATTTGACTTTTCTCTCTTATATTGTACAAATATTGACCCAAAATTATCAAATGCATTATTATAGGACTTTCATCTCTGAAAATACTAGAGAAAACTTTAAGGGAAACATTTAACGTTATTAATTCAAGTGATAATTTGGGAAGCAGAAATTCAAACTCTCAGGAAGCATGCAAAAACGGATACGTGGAAACATATAAACAAAAAGCATATGTATGTATGTACGTATGTATGTATCTATGTATGATTTGCAATAATCTGGATAGACACCTCCCAAATGAAGAAATACAGATGTCTGACAAATAGAAAAAAAAATGCTTAATCCCACCAGCCATCAGAGAAATGTAAATTAAGACTTTCATGTACAAAGAAGTTCTGGAGAGGTGGCTCAGCAGTTAAGAGCACTTGCTGCCCTTCCAGGAGACCTGGGTTCAATTTCTAGCACCCTCATGGTGACTCATAACCATCTGTAACTCAGGCTTCAAGGGGTCTGATGCTGCCTTCTGACCTCTGTGGGCACTAGACACACCCATGCATATAGGCAAAACATTCGCGTATATAAAATAAAAATAAATCAAAGTTTTAAAAACCATACTGCACAATGAGATAAGATCTCACGCCAGTTAGAATAGCTATTATATAATAAATACATACATAAAAATAAATAAATAACAAATACTGGTGAGGATGTAGACAATGAGGAATCCTTATATAGCAGTGATGTGACAGGAGTGTAAATTAGTCCAACAATGATAAGAAGCAGTATGAATGTTCCTCAAAAAGACTAAAAATAGAACTACCATATTGTCAGCTGTATCACTGCTGGGCATACATGCAAAGAAAAGGAAGTCTACATGCAAAGAAGTCACCTGTATAATAAAGTCCATGTTTATTAAGGCACTATTATGGAAATTAGCCTAGTGACTATTAGCAGACAATAGATGAAGGATACAGTGTTAAATGAAATAAGCCAGACACAGAAGAACAAGTTGCATGAATTCCCTCCTACATGTGGAAATGACAAAAAGGAAAAAATAAAAGGAGCTGATCTAAAAGTAGAAGAGCAATTAATTGCTAGAACTAAGAAAGGTGTGGAGGGGGTGAGTTTTCCGGAGAGAGATGAGCAAACATCTGTTCATTCCAGCCAGGGCACCAATGACAAACCAAAGAAACAATTCCACTGGAGTCCAGCTTGGTGAATCAATTCATTTATTGTGGTTACATACAGAAGCACAGGTAACCAAAAATTCTACCCCAGCGTGGTGACAGCTACAGAAGTTGCATCCCTGGGAGTTTCCTGCCAAGTGGCCAGGCAGCCCTCCCAGACTCCTCTCCTCCAGCAGCTGCTCTTCATAGAACCTCACAGAGAGGCCTTGTAAGTCTTCCTGAACTTCCTGAGTCATATGAGTCTCCATCCTTCAAGAAAGGTAGGTTACCATTTGGAGGAAACGGTCACACAATAGTTGCGAAGACAGAAGAATGGTGTCTGGAAAATGGTTAATGTTCAGTGTGTGAACATAGGGAAATATCACAATAGTCTCATTAATTTGTGCAATGAGAAATAAAAGGCTTGAACAACAGGAATCTGAGGTCTGGCCTCTCTGGTGTGTAATCAATGCAGTAGTTCGTCTTCCAGCTCTGACTCCACTCTCCTAGAAAGCAGAGGGCAGGTGAGAGTTTGTGTGCTCAGGACAGGTGAGACAGCGCCCAGTTGATGAGTACACTCTGAGTAGAGACTGAAAGTCATATTTTGGAGCAATCTAACTTGTTCTACACAATTCTAAAATTAGATGGCCTATTCCCAGAGGTCAGACGGAACCAGACTCAAAAGACCAAGGCCTAGCTCAGCTGCAGATCTAGCTCAAAGTCAGCCTGGTTAATGTAGCAAGACTGCCTCAAAAACAAAAACAAAAACAAACAAACAAAGGACTGGAGACACAATTCACTGACAGAATGTTCACCCAGCAGGTAAGAGACCTTTAGTTCAATCCCTGGCTTATGAAACAAAACAAAACAAAACAAAACACCTACCAGATAGCTCCAGATGGGGCAGCATTTGTGGTAAGAACTGAAAAGCCACAACTGGGGAGGTGGAAGGTGAGGAAAAACACATTAGGTAAAAGTGACTTGCTACAGAGGAGCTCCAGGGATGAAATGTGGATATTTTCCAGCATGAACAGGGGAGAGGCCGGTGCTTCCTCGCCCCTAGCTGAGGAGCTCTTGGCAGTTAATGGCTGTTGGGGGATGGGAGTCATTTTGGCTTCAGAAGTGTTAGGTAAATTGTACTGCTCATGAGGCAATAAATAAGCCCTCCACACATGGACATTCAAGCAGCCGTAATTCAGTTCAATGGGTTATTAAAAGGCGGGGACATAAAAGTAAGAGGATGACTCTGTTGGAAAAAAGGAGGTCCACAGGAGGAGGAAGGAGAGAAGCAAATGTGGGGGTAGTAACATGATCGAAATCCATAAAACACAAGTATGAAATTCTCAAAGAATAAATAATAAATCTTTTAAAAGAAAAGTGGACATTTACTGAAAATTTGGGAGTGTTTCTGAGCTTCTCGGGTCATTCTGGTCTATGTCTCCTGCTTTCTGGGCTACAGCACCCATACTGGGATCATCCTCTGTAATTTACTCTTATATAATTGCCTGCCTATCTAAAATGACCTCATTGTCTCTCCCCCTCCCAAACTCATGTTGAAACTGAATCCCCAAAAGAGCAGAGAACTTAGAAAGGTAGGACCATTGGGAGGTGTCGAGTCATGAGGTTCTGTGCTCTTGAATGCTATTGCACACCTGTGTGGACTCACCACGCCTGGCTCTCAGGGCTGTGAGAACCAATCGCCATCCAGGAGGAAGAGAACGGTCTCCCCTGCAGACTAATTCTGCTGCCACCTTCATGTTGGACCATTCTTCCTCCAGAACCATGAGAAATAAATTTCTGTCCTTTGTAAATACAGAAATTACTACTGTCTTACGTATTTTGCCCCAGCATCACCAACGGAACACTTACACACACACACACACACACACACACACACACACTCTGAACACTGCACAACACTGCCAACTCTGGTCAGTTATATGTCAAGTGCATGAGAGCTCTTGCTTAAGCAACATTGTACTCCTCTTTTCCTTTGTTCTCTTATTGTTGTCTTTAGCCAAGTTTCCTCTCCTTTTTAGCGTTCTTAATTATTCCTGCTAATGTGCTTAACTAAAGCTTCACGCACCTGTGTTTAAAAGCTGTGGGAAAGGTCTCTGAGGCTTAATGAAGCACAGGGCTTAGGGGAGGAGCCTAGGGAGGGACCTGGACAACTTGACAAGCTCACAAGCAAGACTACTTACACGTTATCCTCTCCTGTGTGCTACAACTTCCGAGCTATTTTTGAGTGTGTAAGGTGCAAAATTGACAATATCGGGTCTGCTGGGGTGTGTGGACACCCTATGGTTACAGGGGACAAGAAAGATCCTCTGTCTAATAACTGACTACTTGAACTGATTGGAGGGCCAGCGATGGACCAGTGAAAGTGGCAGAGGGTCGTAAATGTGAATTGCCGGAAATAGGGAAGAAGCTATCGTTACATTGGATTATTGGGACAGATCTGTGTTTAATTTGGGGAAATCCTCCTTTAGTGCAAAGCAATCACTTTGAATTTCTTTGAAGCTTTCTAATGGGTTATGGCGATTTTATGGGTACTTACACCCTTTTGGACACTCCTTAGAAATGAAACTACTCTGAGGAGCATACACACCTACCACTTGGGCATTTTCTGTCATCCTCTATGACTCCTCCATAACCCTGGAATTCTCACATCTCCTCTCCAAAGACTGACAAAAGACTAAACAACCAAGAAAATCCTCCTAATTGTGTGATCGTTCAGTCTAAGTTGTTTGCCCATTTGATACCTTAGCCCGGCTCCTTTGTTCTTTGTGGATTCCATCTGTGCAGAGTTGTAAACCCACCAAGTTTGTTGGCTTTTCTGCTTTGGTAGTTTATTGTGCCAAATCTCTTTCATTCTGGTGGAAAGGCCTGTAAACGTAGGTGTACATGCCACAAGTCCGGTATATGGTGCTTTGTTTTATAACCACGGTTTCTTGTAAAACACAGATTTTACCATGCTCAAGAAGTAAGAAATCCACAAGTTCCTTTTCTGAGTCATTTAGTTAGCTCTAGAACCTGTAGTACACATTTCTAGGACAATCCCAATAGAGCTGGCCTCACTCATTTACAAAAATGTACGGAACTTCTCTTATAGTAAGGCTTTTTTGAGAAATTACAGTTTCTGACCTCAGGCCTCCCACAGCTTTGTAGCCATGTCATAATAAACTGCTAAATGCCATAGCAGAGAAACATGTTAAACACAAAATAGAAAGAAAAAGAAAAGACCTAAGAGGTCAACAATTTGCATTCCAGAAAGTTGAAGGTCTCCTTTAGAAAACACGAATGGAGTCTGGAAGACAAGAAATTTCTAGAAGAAAGGAAAAAGAGAGACAGACAGACAGAAGGTGGAACCTCCTGTGAGCCAGAAATCTCAGAAAGACTAATAATGCATTCTTCAAAAAGAGTTGTACATGTAGGTAATGTCATTTATTCAAGGTTAGACAGTGAGAAAGCAAGAGAGCGAATGTTTGGGTTTGATTCCAAAGTCATCTGTGATATTTCTTTTTCGTTTTTATCTTTGAGATTATAATGTAATTACATTTCCTTTCCCTTTCGTCCATCCAAACCCACTCATATACCCTGCTCTCTTTCAAATTCATTGGCCTCTTTTGTCTATGATCTTTGTATGGCATCATACTGCATGGTAGCAAGACAAAATACTTTAAAAGTTGTATCATGCCGTCTGTATAAAATTCAAGAACAGAGACCATGGATCCGTGATGAAACAGGCCCAAACTGTACATACTCCATCCCTCTTTATTCTCATTCTGCCAAATGAGACTTTTCTGTGTTGTCCAGGCTGATCTTGAACTTGAAGTTTCCTCAAGAGAATCTCTTTTCCCAGGCTCCAGTTAGCAGAGGCTACGGGCAGGTACCAGTGTCTTTGGATGTACATATTTAGGGAAGAGGGAGACTCAAAGTGCTGGACAGATTTCACAAGTGTAAATACATCTCAAAAAAAAAAACATATTAAATTGCCAGGTGTGATGATTCATACCTGCAATCCCAGCACCTGAGAGGCTCAGACAAGAAGATTGCCATGAGCTCAAAGGTTAGTTTGAGTTACTATCTTAAAAAAAGAACTCACTGGGTTGTGTCTTTAATATTTGTGTGCTACATAGTATATAAATGCATCCTAATAAAAATTTAAATAAAAGAAATTTGAAAATTGATTTCTGTGTTTTCATAATTTTTTCCACAGATTACTTGAAATTTTTTTTCTAAAGAAATTACATGCAAAAACAAAAGGTTAGTCTGACCTCTCTTGAATGT
Organism: Rhombomys opimus; assembly: GCA_010120015.1. Taxonomy (NCBI): domain Eukaryota; kingdom Metazoa; phylum Chordata; class Mammalia; order Rodentia; family Muridae; genus Rhombomys; species Rhombomys opimus. The sequence goes on from REGO01000042.1 coordinate 1,043,689, forward strand.
ACATTTTCACTGTAGTCTGTTTCCAAACAGTCCTCAAAAACATGGATTTATGGATCTAAGCGGTGAAGAGTTGCCCAGGATTTCTTCAGGAGTCCTTACCTTTTCCTTCCTCCTAGATCCTTTGGAAACACCGATGAAAGCAAAGTCTAAGAGTTTCCATCCAGGAATGCACACAGCCCTAGAACTGTGCATAGGATTTGGGAATGAGCACACTCCTGAAGGCTTGGCAGAGCCCTTTCGTGTCCAAAGACCTCAAAATAAGGCCTCAGAGTTAACTTAGCCTCTTTCATACATTTGAAGGGGGGAAATAGTTCATAAGAAAAATACTAAAACAAACAAACAAAAAACAGAACAGAACCTAGGTTTTCTAATGTTCATTTATACTGATACTTCACAGTCATTTAAAATCCCCTTAGCTTCCCTGTGCCCCCACATCTCCATCTGGGGAGTCCTTGAGTTAAAAAAAAAAAAAAAAAAAAAAAAAACCTTCTGCAATACTGTGTGTACAACCCATTGTGACAGGATTAATCAGAAGCTTGTCTATAATTTACCATTTACTTGAAAATAATCTGTCCAAAACTGACTTCCTTACATTAAGTGAGATTACCTTAATTTTCAGACTACCTCAAAACCCAGAACTGACATAAATTGTAATATGACCCAGAAATGAAAGTTTTAGTCCTTTAAATGAAGGCGAATCTGAAGTGCTGCCTGTATTTATGCTCTGGCGTTTAAAATGTTGTTCTACACTGGGATTCATCTTTGCTCTGAAAACCCCTGAATGATGGATGGTCTCTGGCCAAACATAAGAGTCCTGTCTGACCCAAGGAATTTCTGTAATTCATGCCCACACAGTTTTCAGTTTGGAACAGGATTCCCGCTCCCAATCCAGAGCCTGTGAGAACTGAAAGACACCCCTTTCCTTAAAAAAAAAAAAAAAAAAAAAAGCCTTTCCTTCCTATGAAAAGACCTGTAAACAAAACACCTCAAGTTACAACATACAATGTCTCTGCCTTCTTACTGTGCACAGCTGGGGTGGACAAACTGCATAGACCTGAATGAAAATAAAAAACAAAACGCGTGTGCACTCTTTCGTCCATAAAACCACCTAGTGAGCTGCTTTTCTGTACAATTATCCTTTATTTTCCTTCCCCCATGGATGACAGGGTACATTTATCGAACATACATTTATTGAACACTTCACAGTATGTACCAGTTATGTTCTAAAGGCATTACATTATTTAATTCGCTCTTCACGACTATTTAAAAGTCTAAAAAGAAAAAAAACGATGCCTATTTTATAAAAGCACAAACAGGTTCTTAAGGGCCCAAATAATTTAACCGGGTCATATAAATCGAAGATCAGATGCAAACATCTGCAATTCCCGATACTGTAATTCCTGCTCTGGCGAAATTAAGACGCACTGAGGCCTGTGGGAAATGGACACCGCTGGTCTGTCCCTCTGGCGAAGGTTTTCCTCGAGAAACAATACCGTGTTGTTTTTCACCAAAATCTCCGGGCTCGCTCTCACTGATGGAAGCCAGGGGTTACCCACCGACTGCCCAGGGAACTTCCCGCCAGGACCAGACTGGAAGGAAAAGGGCAGAGTGCTGGTGAACGGGGCTGTACTCCCGAGGCCATGGCGGCAAAGGCGAGGGGGCCCGCGGGGGTCCCGGCAGCTGGCTCGCCCGCCGGCTCCCGTCAAGCTGCGACCGAGGTCCCGCCCCCAGAGCAGCACGGCCCAATCAGCGACAGCCATGGCGCTCCGGGCCCGCCCCCGCCCCCGCGGCCATATAAGGCAGGGCCTGGCGGGCCTCCGCAACGCGGTCGTCTCCGGACCTCAGGCCTGGGGTGCTGAAGCCGGGCCGCCGCCGAGGCCACCCCCCCTCTGACCCCCACAAGCAGCGCCGCCCCTCTGCGGCCGCCCGCGGAGCGAGGCTGCCAAGCCCGGGCCCCGCCCGCCTCCCTCCTCGCGGCTCTCCGCGTCCTCGCCGGGCGGGCGCGATGCGGCTGGGCCCAAGGCCCGCGGCTCTGGGGCTGCTGCTGCTGTCCGCCGCGGTGGCCGGCGCCAGCAAGGCGGAGGAGCTGCATTACCCGCAGGGCGAGCACCGGGCGGACTACGACCGCGAGGCGCTGCTCGGCGTCCAGGTGAGGATGCCCTCAGGGCTCAGCACCGCCGCGGGGCTTTGTCCTGTGACAAAGCGGGCGACCAGGCGAGGCCTTGGCAGGGGCGGCCTGACAATGGGGCCCGGGCGGGGCTCCGCTTGCGCTCTAGGGGACCCTGAGGCCTGTAAAGCTGGTGGGACTAGGGACAGGATCGTTTAGTGTGGTGGGGGGCGTACTGGAGAGGAGAGTGGGTCATCCTGAGGTCTCTGGAGCAAATGAAACATGTGGTAGCCCCGTGTCCCTCCAGCACTATGCCCCACTGATTGTATGCTTGATTCTCCTGTGTATGATTTCCCTCCCCGAAGGAAGACGTCGATGAGTATGTTAAACTTGGCCACGAAGAGCAGCAAAGACGACTGCAGTCGATCATAAAGAAAATTGACTCGGACTCCGATGGCTTTCTCACTGAAAGTAAGGACCGTCTTGTATCACCAACAATGGAGAAAGCCCTTTGTAGGAGATTAACGTACCTTTACAAAGTGTTGTCTGTTGAATGCCAGATTGCTAGTGTTCCAACAAGCTATAAAAGTACTGTGATAACGGAAAACAGGTCTTATACCTGGAAGGTAGGCTACCGAGTAAAATCAGTGCTTTCTCCAGGGGTGTTACTGACCATAATAGGTTAAGTTTGCCGGTCATACCTTGAGACATCCTCCTCACATCACTCATGTCCGTAGTATGATTATTTTAGAGACATTTGCCCTAACCCTTCTTAGCACATCACATGATACAGTGTTCCTTTGGTATGTAGAATTTTAAGAATCTGCTTTTATTAGTTTGTTATAGGAATAAGCAAATAGAATTATAGTTATTGCAACATTTTAAAAAATGTTGGTTTTGATGGGGGCTCGGGACCACCTTGTCTACCACGGAGATAAGGAAAGTGAAGTACAAAGGGGAAAACCTTATTTTCAAATAAATGGAAAACCAGGCGTAGAATTCAGCTTAGTCTTAATTCGGTTTTGAATGTCCTCAGTTCAGAACAACAAAAGAGTGCTCTTAGGTGGGTTGTTAGGCAGAACTGGAATGTCTATAAAAGACTATAAAAGAATGTTCTAGATAAATTACAAGTAATTTTCCCTCCATATTTGATTGAGCCCGATCAGAATTCCAGGTTTCTTTTGATGGTTCAGAAGTGTGTTACTGTGATAAGTTGTTTGCAGTGTCTTCTCGTTTAAATGCTGTTCAGCATCCAGATAATGAAGTGACAAGAGAGGGAATTACACTGTGTGCCATCGATACAGTAGTCACAGTGGTGCCCTCGGGTTTGGTCCTGTTAAACAATGATAAAACCTCTAAACTAACAGAAGGATATAGGTCTTTCTGTCTTTTGTTACACTGGAGTAGACAAATGGAGTTGATCTGGAAGTCTAGTACTTGTTGGGATCTAGATATGTTTAAATAGTCTGAATCTTCGTTTTATAGGTGAGAAAGCAAGAGCTTGAAAGGTAAACTATCATTTAGGGCCAAGCTGAAATGTGAGCGTGTGGTGCTGGGCCTTGTTATATTCTGTTTTCTACTGTGCTACACTAAATCCTTTAACGCTGAAGAAAGACTCATGGTGTTTAAGGAAACACAGCCACTTGAGGGCCCTTAAGAGAACTTAAGTGATTTGAGTTTTGAGGGCTGGGGTTGGGAGTCTTGAAGCTGGGCCAAAAGGCCATAAGGCAAGCTTGAGCCAAGGAGTTAAGACCAGCTTGAGCAACAGTGAGAGACCTATATTTTTAAAAAACAGTGGACATTCTTGAGTGGTTAAAACACCATAGTTAAAGCTCTGCAGCCAAAAGTACATTAGAATCTAGATTCCTGAGACCTGATAGGCTAGGGTCAAATAGAAGGGGAGGAGGACCTCCCCTATCAATGCAGGAGCATAGGGAGAGAAGAGGGAGGGAGGGCCCACAGCCAGGATACAAACTGAATAAGTTGTAATAAATGATAAGAAGCAGAAAAGAATCTAGATTCTTACTATGAAACCTTGCGCCTTTCTGAACCTCAGTTTCATTAACTGAAATAATGACGATTATAAGTTTTTTCAGTGTATGGTTGTGCAACCATATTTGGAGTGGTAGGTAGGAATCATCTTTGTGTGTCTATGTACCTGAGCCCTTACAAGCCAGCAGAGAACCAGTATTTCTCTGTTTCCAGGGGCTTGAATTCCTGTTCTACTAACATATCTTGATTAAAGTGAGATATACCCAACTCTAATCAATACCAACACTTGGAAGGTGGCGGCAGGGGGGGTAATTCTCTAGGTTTGAGGCCAACCTGGTCTGTGTAGTAAGATCTAGGCCAATTCAGGTACATGGCAAGACCTTATCTCAAAATAAAAAAAAAAAAGGTACATTTTGTGTGTGTGTGTGTGTATATATGTGTGTGTGTGTGTGTGTGTATACATATAACATGTATATATGTATACACATACATATTTTTGATTCAACTCATAAGTTAAGGGAAAACTTAAACCTTTATAGGCAATAAAAGTTTTTTAATGGGTGGTATGATTCAAATATCTATACTTCTTAAAAGACATGATAATTCCAACATTCTTGGACTCTGCAAGCCCTCCCCACCTCTTTATTCTTATTTTCATTAATACTGTTAGGCCAGTTTTCAGGTTTTACAAACATTAAAGTTACGTTTTCAAAAAAAAAAAAAATGTTAGAAATCTTCCCTCAGTTTGGAATCCTTGTGAACATTCTTGTGTCCTGGGAAACTCTCACAGGTGAACTCAGTCAGTGGATTCAGATGTCTTTTAAGCATTACGCTATGCAAGAAGCCAAACAGCAGTTTGTGGAATATGATAAGAACAGTGATGGCACCGTGACGTGGGATGAATACAACATCCAGATGTATGACCGCGTGATTGACTTTGATGAGAACACTGCTCTGGAGGATACAGAAGAGGAGTCTTTTAGGCAGGTGAGCCAAAGCTGTTCCTCCTGGCTGAATAAGCCACGAGGGCCTGAGATCCTCAGCTGGTGCCGTGTGCATTGGGCAGTACCAGTTCCGCCTCAGTGCTTACTTTGATGGTTTCCTTGTAGCCGGACGTAGGGCTCTTGCCTCTGGACCTAACCTGTTCCTGCATCTGATCCCCTCTTCACTAATTTGTCCTCATTCCATAGTTGTTCCTTAAGTGTATGTTGGTGATACTAATATATATCTCATTTTTAAAAACTAGATTAACAGTTGGCTTTATATTAACATTTTATGGAATGTTTCCATCCTTTAAAAGATGTGAAATCTAAGTTTTATTATAGCGACATAACTGTAACATGTTTAACTCTCTTACTTATTTCTGTTGTGTGTCTGTCTGTTTGGGCGCTTGTAGAGGGTAGGGTACAGCCTTGGGTGTCGGTCTTCACCTGGCACCTTTGAGACAGGTCTCTTATTGACTGCATATTCCGGGGTAGCTGCCCTTGAGCTTCTCAGGTCGCCCTGCCCCACCTCCACCGTGCTGTAGAGTGCCCTGACTACAGACCATCATGTCCTGCTTTACATGGGGCTAGGGATCTGAACCCAGGTCCTCACACTTGCAGGGCAAGCCCTTTACGCACTGAGCCATCTCCCCTTTCATTTACCATTTTTACTTTTTTTTTTTTATGTCATTGGAGATTGAACCCAGGGCTTTGTGCACATTTGATAAGCACTCCACTTTGAGCTATATACCAGGCCCATTTCAACCATTTTAAAGAGTTTTCAGTAGTGTTGATTATATTCATCATGTTCAGCCATTTGGTCAAACTTTTTATTTTGCAAAACTGAATTTAGTACACACTGTACCCATGAAACAGTAACTCCCTGTTTCTACCCCCACCGTTCTACCATCTATTCCAGGTACTTCATGTAAGGAGAATCGTAATGTTTGCCTTTTTTATGACCGCCTTATTTCACTTAACATAATGTCATCAAAGTTTATCCATGTTTTACCATGTGCCAAAATTTTCTGCAAAGAAAGAACATATTCTAAAAAGACCAAATATCTGCCAGGCAATAGTGGTACGTGGCTTTAATCCGAGCACTTGGGAGGCAGAGGCAGGCAGATCTCTGATTCAAGGCCAGTCTGAGTCTGGTCTACAGAGCAAGTGCAGGACAGCCAGGGCTAAATAGGAAAACCCTATCTAGAAAAACAAAAGCAACAATAAAAAAAGATCAGATATTTTTGTGTATGTTTGTGTGTTGGGGGGAAGGGGTTGTATCTGTGTCTGTCTGTCTCTGTTTATCTGCCATATTTTGTCTTCTTGGGTTCTTTTTTATCTTTGAAATTTTCATACATTTATGCAATGTATTTTGATTGTCACCTGTCATTACCTCTCATCCCAACTTCATGACCTCCTTTAAAAAAAAAAAAAAAAAATCCTGCAATGAGTATAGTATAGAAATCTCTTTTAAGTCTTGGTTTGGATTATCTTGGGTACGTTCTCAGAAATGAGATTGTTGGATTACACCTGCTTTTAGGTACCACAGTGTAGTTTTCCATAGTGCTACTTATTTATTTATTTTAAAAATTGTTTTAATATGTATTAGTGTGAAGGTGTCAGATCCCTTAGAATTGATGTTATAGATAGCTGTGAGCTGCTATGTGAGTGCTGGGAACTGAACCCGGGTCCTTTGGAAGAGCAGTGGTTAAGATTGCTCTTAACTACTGAGCCATCTGTCTAGCCCCATGCTACATATTTATAATAACTCAGTTCTGAAGCTCTAGTAACAGCCTGTTGAGTATTAAGTTTTAATTTTACTCAAGCAAATACACACTTTAAGCAAATATGAGAAAACTTGTTTGATTGTTTTTGAGACAGGGTTTTTCTGTGTAGTCCTGGCTATCCTAGAACTTGCTCTGTAGACCAGGTTGACCTCGAACCTAGAGATCCACCTGCCTCTGCCTCCCAAGTGCTAGGATTAAAGATGTGTGCCACCACTGCCAGGCAAGAAGAGCTGTTTTTATTGCAGTTTCAGGAAGAACTTTTTAAGACTTTTAGGAAGACTATTAAACCAAAAGTATATTAATACAAATGTCTATATGCTTGAGAAATTAATAGTTCAAAAGCATTTAAAAAGTCTTTAAAAAACAAAAAACAATGCCCCCAAAACAAGTTGAGGTGCTTGGAAATATTTTGAGCCTTCCTGCTTCATTTGCAGAAAGGCTTAATTTTTATAATGGTATCTCTTAATTTTTATAACGGTCATCATTTATCATTATGCATAGTATTTATTTTAGAATTTCACTGTCCATGTGAGCTATGTAGGCTATCACTAACTCCAGCTTCTTATTTGTCTGCTAATGATTATTCCTTTTTGGAATAATCAGACAGTCTTACTGTATAACTTTGAACTCTCCATGTAGCTCACTGTCCTCAAACTCACAAGGATCTACCTGTCTTTGCCTCTGGGACCAAAGGAGTGTGTCACCATTCCTGGCCTAATAATTAGTCTTTGCTCTCCAAATGTCACCAGTGTCAGAGTAAGGTTTCCGCCTACAAGCCAGTCGGCCTGGCTTCACACCCAGCTCTACCACTTCACAGTTGCTAAACCTCCCTTGCTTCAATTCCCTCATCTCTAAAAACAGGGTGATCCCCACTAAGAACAACAGTATAGGGCAACCATGTGTAGGAGCATCTGGATTGGTGAGTATTAATTTCCAGTTGAAAGAATGTTGTAAAAGAAGCAGTACTTGGAAGGTGGAAGCAAGAAAACCTCAAGTTTGAGGCATGACTGTCTTTGTCTTTGACCTGTGAGATGGCTCATTGGTAACGGTGCTTGCTGCCAAGAGTTAAAGCCTGAGTTTAATCTCTAAGACCCACATGGTGGACGAAGAGAGCTGATTGTCACCGCCAATCCCAAAATGAATAAATATTGTTTAAAAATGTAGAGCTGAGTGTTGGCATAGTTGTTAAGGTCACTGACCGTTCTTCCGAAGTACCCAGGTTCAATTCCCAGCATCCACCTGGCTGCTTACAGCCCTCTATAACTTTAGTTCCAGGGGTCTGATGCCCCTTTCTGGCCTCTGTGGATATCAGGCATGCATGTGGTACACAGACATACATGCAAACAAAATACCCATACACATAGGTTTTGTTTGTTTGTTTGTTTTGCTATGTTTTGTTTTTAATTTTCATTTAATGGAAAGGACCCTGTCTCACAAGCAGAAGAAACACGTGCAATTCACAGAAGATTGTATTTAATAAAAATGTTTAGGCATTTGTTAACTACATCAGCTTTAGGCTAGTTAGGACTTAATTTGTAGGAGGAAGATATACTTTTTGTTTCCCTTTATTTGAATCTTTATTGTCCAGCAGCCTAAAGGGACTGTAGATCAGTCTTTTCATCCTGGAGGATAGTACTAAAGAGAAAACAAGTGGTAATGAGGTTTAACAAGAGGTCTCCTAAGCACCATTGGAATTCTGGGACTTTTCAAAAAAAAATGATGATATGCTCTGTGACCTTCCTGCCAGGGAATAATAGAGACACGAAATAAAATATTTTAAATTGCTAGTTAGATTGTCATTTCCTGCCTGTGTCCTACCTTCATTCCTCTCGCACTTCTTTTTACTCCAAAGAATTACTGTTTCGCTAAAAAAGTATGTATCCCTGTGCACAAGCACCTGCATACGAGAGCACACACAAAAAGTATGTGTGTTTCTGTGTTCTTGGGGAGGAATTTCATGTAAGACACGTGGTGTTGACTTTAAAGTCTTTGTTTTGGAGAGTGGTATTTCTCATAGACTATACAAGTAGTCCTTTTTAAAGATGTCTTGGTCAACTGCTGTGCTCACTATCAAGTGCTCAGTACTTGTTGGATGAGGATGAGTTAGGGGGCTGGAGAGATGGCTCTGAAGTACGAGCATTTACTGAGGCGGGTTCCCAGCCTCCACATAGCTTTGTAACCCCAGTTCCAAGTGATTGGGTGACCCCTTCTGGCCTCTGAGGGCTCCAGCCCCGATATGACACATATAAACTCAGAAAGCATACACACACATGCATAAAAACAAATATATGTTAGTAAATACAATTTTTTTAAAGAATGAGTTAAATGGATCTTAGTACCCTAACGGAAATGATAGAGCCCCCCAAATGAACACTTACCAATAGGAAAACTATTGGCTATTACTTGACTAGGAATGTAACTACCTTTTTGAAGTTCTCATCAAACTTTTTTAAAAATTTGGCAATTTATAACATCTATAAATTGGTATGGAATGGTAAAGATAAACCCAGAGAAAGTGCATTGTTCTCCAAAATAAAAAGTCTGGGCATAATGGCGCATGCTCTGTAATCCCAGCACTCATGAGGCAGAGGTAGACAGATCCCTGTGAGTTCGAGGCTAGCCAAGGCTACACAGTTAGACCCTACCTCAAAAAATAAATTATAAAGGATAGACATTGAGTCAGTTTCAAAGTTACAAACAAAATAAGACAAGAATAAAGCAACCATGAAAAAAGCATATATCTGAACAAAATAAAATTATATTGAAATCTAGTAGAAAACTAAAAATTAAACCTGAATCTTATTTTTTTGATAAGTTGGCATATAAAGAATATAGACAACTTGGAAGTAATTATGTTTTCACATTAAGTGTCTGAAAAGTTTTTTCTGAGTAGTATGAAGAACATACTATTATATGTTTTTCTGAATAGTATGAAGAACATAGTATGAAGTTAGTACTTTTATCAGTGTGACTGGAGTTGGGGAGCTACCTGACAACAGTTTGGTGTTCTGCTAAAATATGTGTAAGCAACATTTATTTGTGTAAGATATAATCATTATATGTTTATTGTTAAGAGCTAGACTTCTATTCTAGGATCATAGATTATATATTTCCTCACATAAAATAACATTCATTTACCAAAAAAAAAATTTCAATTTTGTTCTTCACAAATGTCTGTATAAAAATAGATGATTAAAATGATTTTCTTTTTATAACAGTATTTTGTTCTCTAGTTCCTAACCCTCCTAATGCTGTGACCCTTTAATACAGTTCCTCATGTTGTGATGACCATAAAATTATTTCGTTGCTACTCGTAAATAATTTTGCTGCTGTTAAGAACTGTCATATAAATATCTGATCTGCAACCCCTGTGAAAGGATCATTCAAACCCAACAGGGTTGCAACCCACAGGTTGAGACCTGCTCTTGACTATAAAATTTATAAAAAGAAAATAAGTATTTTTTGGTGAAACTTTCATTATTGTTTTTCAGTTTACAATTCAAAAATATGAAAAAAAGAAACAAAACAAAATACAGTGACTTCTTTAACATGGGACACTTTTTAAAGAGATTTAAATTTTTTTTTTTTACTTATGTGTATGGGTGTTTTGTCTGTGCACCATGTGCATGCCTGGTGTCCTCGGTGGCCAGAGGACATTGGGTCCCCTGAGACCTGGAGTCACAGAAGTTGTCCTGCAGGTGCTGGGAATCTAGGAGAGCAGCTAGAGCTCTTAACCCCTGGCCATCTCTCCAGCCTCAACAGACATAATCTTGCTGTCTTTAAACTTGTGATCCTCCTGCCTCAGCCTCCCAAGTGCTGGGATTACAAGTACATGGTGCTTTGCCCCACAGTATACACTGTTGATTCACTGCGATCAGATGGCCACAGAGCATTATGCTCCTGCAGACTCTCTGTGTTCTCCTTCCTCTCTTCCTCCCTCCCTCCCAGCCCTTTCAGCTACTTGAAAGAGACCTTTTCTTTCCAAAGACAAATTTGGCCAAAGTTAGCTCACTCTGCTAAAATGTGGACTTTTTTTGCTCCAAATCGAAGGGTTCTTTCATAAGGAAATCTAAACAGTATTTTGAACAGTAATTTATTCAAAAAGATTTTGTTGACTCTACACAGAGCTTAAATTCTTGTTTATCTGTTTTTCTCCATGTTAAACCTGAATGTTAAATGTAAATTACTTGATCTAAAATATTTAAAGTTATCAAACATAAATGCTCTATTAGAAACTTTTTTTTTCCTGTTATAATTAAGAGACTGTGGCTGGCCTGTGGAGTCTAGATGTTTAAAAACCAAATTCTTTAGGGGAGGTGAGCCTCTCCACTGAGTGTCAGTAAAATACCTACTGACTAAGCAGCTCTGGAAAAAAAATTAACAATGGTGAACACAAATTAAAAGTTGCTAAAAAAAAAAAAAAAACCCTTGTAATTATGTTTTTAAAAGAAAGTTTACTACATGCAAGTTTTTTAGAACAGGAGGCTATTCCCAGAAATATTAAAAATAGAAAGCCATTGCGCTGATGGCTTTCAAAGCTGTTGGTTACAGATTTATCTTTGAACATTTTATTACAAGTGCCCTTGTCCCTAGTAACTGCTTAATAATTTCTGTACTTAAACATGCTTTTAAAAGGAAAACAAACAAAAAAATGTTTATTTAAGCTCCAGAATGAGAGCCTGGTAAACTTTTGGACTATTTATTTCTGAACATGCGTAATGAGCAGAATGATGAACCCACTAAGACTAGGCTTCCACAGATGCTATCAGTGCGAAGAAGATGACTTTCTCCAAATAGGGACCATTTTTCTGGAACATGTTAGCATATTTTTGTTTATGGTTTTGGTTTTGTTATAGCCCTGCCTAGCCTGAATCTCATAGGCTCACATTGAACTCATAGAGATCCACCTGCCTCAGCCTCCCAAGTAATGTAAACTCTATCAAGATACAATTGGTTGAGCTGGAGAGATGGCTCAGTGGCTAAGAGCACTGTCTTCTCTTCCAGAAGTCCTGAGTGCAATTCCAACTAACCACATGGTGGCTCACAACCATCTATAATGAGATCTGGTGCCCTCTTCTGGCCTGCAGGTGTACATGCAGACAAATCACTCATACACATAAAATAAATAAATCTTTAAAAAAAAACACACACACAATTGGTTGTCCTAAGTATATTGTTTTGGAAGCATTCTAAAATTGCTGGGTTGGATTAATGAGATCTAAATATCTGAGGCCTCTACTAAACAATGTAATCTCAGTTATTCTGTAATTCTAGTAATTTATGGTTTTGTGGTTTGTTTTAAGACATGGTCTGTTTGGCAGAGAGTGGCCTTAGAGTCTTGATTTTCCTGCCTCTGTGTCTAGAATGCTGATATTCTGGATGTGTGCTACCACCTTGGCTAACATTATACTCAGTATACTTTAGGCTTACTATTTGTGTTATATGGTAACAGATAACACACCAGTTTCTTAGTAGAGAGTTTTGTTCCGATTTATAGAAGAAACCAAAGAGGTAAAACAGTTAGTCCTGAGTGTACAGTTAGGAAGTGTCTTGCTAGAACCAAGGTCAGGGGTCTGTCTGATTGAGGTGCTTCTGTCTCTCTGGTGCCTTGCAGAGATGTTTAGCTCCGCCTACTTTCAGGAGGCTTTTGTAAACATAAATGAGGTAATGTATAAAAATGTCCTTTAAATCTCATGTTTTATATGTTTTTCAAAGTGTTTTTACTGCTGATATGATTCCAAGATCCTTAAATTGTTTTCATGCTTGTTTATTTGTTTGTTTGTTTGTTTGTTTCAAAGCTTCATTTAAAGGATAAGAAGCGATTTGAAAAAGCTAACCAGGATTCTGGTCCTGGTCTGAGTCTTGAAGAATTTATTGCGTTTGAGCATCCTGAAGAAGTTGATTATATGACGGTAAGGAGCAAGCTTTACAGAATTATTGAGTGACTAAAACCTACGTGCAAGGCTATTAAAAATTAGTGTGAAACAAACAGAATTTAGAGACAAACAGATTCAAAATGGTCAAGTATTCTCCCCACAAAAGATTATGGTGAGGGGTTTCTGGTGATGGTGAGATGATTTACTTGGAGAGAGAGTGAAGGTTTTCGTTTTTGCATGTATATACATGCAGCAGTCTTCCTCTGGCTACCTCTTCGGTCAGACCATTGCCATCGAGCAATTTCTTGTCCCTTTTGTACTTTTCAGATCACTAGTGTCCTCATGTAGTTTATAGCCTCACTTATGAGAACTTTTGGTCTGTAAAAAATGGATCATTTTGATTGCTTTTCATAGGGTGGGGATGATGCTGGGATATTTTTTGCAACTTTTTACTTAATAAGTCCTCTCATCCCCTGATGAGAAGTTCTGGTTTGGGTATATTGCTCAGTAGCCCACACAAGGCTGCAGTTATCAGCACCACAAATAAGTGATGGATTAGCTGTTTGACACTGAACTGATAGATTCTAGTTTAATTGTTCTAACATTGGTTGAGCCATCATATTAATAAGAAAAACTTTATTGACAATACATGTATACTGAGGCCTGCTGTATTCCATAAGCCTCCAGCTGTGTGGCTTTATTTTCTGGCTATCTTGTGGAGGGAGGTATAGCTTTTTGTTGAGTGGGTAATGGCCAGAGTCTGCTGTGTTGAATAGCAAGCAGGCACATTTTTCTCCATAGCTCAGCAGCAAGACTGTGCCATTAGTGCCACTTTGTTTGTCATTGTGAAGTTTCTAATTTCTCACTTGGCACAAAGGACATGACCTAGTTTAAGACCAGTGCTAGGTGGGATTTAAATGCCAAAGCTAAGTGGAGCCCAGCTAATTGAGTTCTAAAAAAGCACACAGAGGATCCTGGACCTTGACTTTTTAGAGAACAAGGAACAGTTGACTGGAGATGGAGAGAGCTGGTGAAAGCAATTAAATAATAGGCATTATGTAAGAGGAACCTGACAAGGGGGTGGAATAGATTTCATTAACGTTTTGAAGACCTTGTAATAGCAATGTCAAGAAAGTTGATTTACAAGTGTTGAGAGACAGAGAGAACCCTGAAGTTCTCATTTTGTGTAGAAGTGACAAAAGCCACACCTTTGACACAGTGAGATGTGGCAGATGGAGTGATGGAGTGATTGTGCTTTCTGCGCTGTGGTGGAGCCAATGGCAGCACAGGAAATTTAATCATAGTCTCGTTGAGAGCAGCTTCATTGACACCTACTTACCTTGCTTATTTTTGTATGGTCTTTCCCCCCCCTCTAAAGGGTATGTTGGGTATAGGAAAAGACAGGGATACAGGACCAGTTAAGTGATTTTTTTTTTTTTACTGTGGATTTAAGTTAGAATTTAATTTGAAAGGTTTGCCCTGTTCTATTTTTGTATTACTGGGAATTGAACTTAGGCTTTTACATACTTACCTGGTCTTTACAACTTGTATAAACTGATCTGGAACTCATTGTGTAGTGTGGGTAGGCCTTGAACTTTCAATCCCCCTGCCTCAGATTCCCAAGTTACTGTGATTTCAGGCTTGCTCCACCAGACCTAGCTTTGAAATATTTTCATTCATGTAGTTCAAAAAAAATTTTTAAAGCATGGCAACATTATTAAAATAAATATGCTGTAGCCCAAGGATATTGCTTGAATGCAAGAATTATTGTTTTGATCAGTAGTTCTTAACTTTTGTTGAATTACAAACTCCTTTCTCCTTTAAGAATATGATTTATAATTAAGAAAAGAATGAGAGAACAACAAAAAAGAACATGATTTATAAATAAATAAAAATTATAGCTCTATCCAGAAGAAATATGTATAGATCCACCACCCTAAATATTATATTATAATTTTATGATATTCTCATATACTTTCTCTAAAACTAATCCTTAAGTCCCTAGTCTCTTCTATATGTAAAATTTGTACAATTGGATTCTTAAAAGAACAATAATGTTTATTTTGGTGTTGTTTCATATAAATGTAGCTGAAGCTTTTGAATTTGTCTACACTAGAGATTTGAGAAGATATTTTTATTACAGATCAGATACTAAAGTCTGGATTGAGAGGCTTAGGGAGTGGCAAGTAGTGAAGAAATGAGAGACTAGGCAGGGTAGCAATTAAAGAAAGCAAAGCTCTGGGGATGACCACATCACAGAAAGTACAGGGGAAGGACCCAAGGCAGGAGCTGAGACGTAAGAGCTGAAGGCAAGAAATGTTCCACATATGAAGCTGATGGAGGATTGGTTGTTTGTTGAGAGCTTGATATGAGTGAGTAATAGATTTAGAATGGTGAATGAATGTAGGTTTAGAAGTAGTAAGGATACTGAATTTGGATATCAAGAGCGGCTGATTACACCCTGGAGAAAGAGCAACACCTGTGTGCCAAGGAGTCAAAGGTCCTGTTCTTTGATGCCCTTACTGGATTGCAGAACTAAGGAAGTAAAGAGTGGGTAGTCAGAAGTGGCAGTCTATTTCTTTTTTTAAAAAGATAGATCTATCTATCTATTCTATCTATCTATTCTATCTATTCTAGATATCTATTCTATCTATTCTAGATATCTATTCTATCTATTCTAGATATCTATTCTATCTA
>REGO01000042.1:1059140-1196792 GCA_010120015.1 Rhombomys opimus
TATCTATTCTATCTATTCTAGATATCTATTCTATCTATTCTAGATATCTATTCTATCTATTCTAGATATCTATTCTATCTAATGTCTGAGTTCGCTCTCTGCATGTACACCTGCATACCAGAAGAGGGCACCAGATCCCAGTGTAGATAAATGGTTGTTAAGGCACTATGTGGGTACTGGGAATTGAACTCAGGACCTCTGGAAAAGCAGTCAGTGATCTTAACTGTTGAGCCATCTCTCCAGCCTGTAGCTTACTCTCCCTCTTCCCTTTTCTTCTTCCCTCCATTCCCAAATCCTCTCCCTCCAACTTCTTTCCTACTTCCCCATCGCTCTCAGGTTGAGAGCTGCTTTTTCTTTGATGATTATTGTCACATATATATATATATGTAAGTATAACCAGATGAGTTCATTTTTATTGTTTGTGTGTGTGGGTTCAGGACCAACCACTTTGTATGGGGTAGCCAGTTAGGGCGCTCATCCCTGGAAGAGGCTGTCTCATCTCTCAGCAGTCATAGTTTCCTATAGTTCTTTGTCTAGTAGTAAACCCGTGAGGCTTTCAGCGATGGCATTCTTCAAAGGGGAGAGAATGCACAGAAGGCAGAAGCCTGTGTTTAGTGCTGAGGTTGTTTATGGGAGTGAAATAGAATTCTTCCCAACACAGGGGAACAAAGATGTAAAATTTAAAATTACTCAGCACTGGGGTTTATTCTTGCTTGTAGTTTCAGAATTTAGAAACATTTTCCTTCAAGGAACAACCAGAATGATTGTAAAGAAATTCGACAATAGGACTGGTTAGTACTGAAGTGTTTGTGACAATTATCTTTTCTTTGAATGAGCATGTAACAGGAGTTCGTTATTCAAGAAGCTTTGGAAGAACATGACAAAAATGGTGATGGCTTTGTTAGTTTGGAAGAATTTCTTGGCGATTACAGGAGAGATCCAAGTAAGTTGCTGAGGGTAAAGTAAAAAGAGTTGGGGCTGGAATTATGGAGAGCCAAGCTTACTGAGCACTCTGACAAGAGGGACCAGCATGAGCACTCGCAGCGTGTCCAATGTGCTGCTTTGCTCGTTTTTATTTCCCTGCGCGGGTTCTAACATCTTCACTCCTTTTCCAGCAAGTACAACACCACTGTCGAGGCAAAGGGGAAGGAAGGAAAGCTGTTTTTTTTAAACACACTCCTATGCCATTCATGTCCATGGTGAGAAGGGACATAAAATAGTGCAAATAGTATACACTAGGTGAAGTAAGTTTGATCTTAAAGAGAATTTCCTTTTGTTAGGTTGCTGTCATTTACCAGAATTGTTGCTTACAAGTTTTAAAACGATGCCGTTTTAAAGTTGTTTTCCTGACTTGTTATTGCAGATGAAACTTAAAAAGGCATTGCTGTCTAGAAACATGTAAACAGTCAGTTTGTCACATGGTGTATATCAAAGCATTGCCCTAGATGGGCATTTAACTGTTTTCAAAGTGCAGCCTAGCATACAGGAGACCCCTGGCCTCTAGTCTTAGTGTGGTGGCACATACTGTAATCCTACCACCTAGGATATAGAGCAGGAGAATCAGAAGTCCAAAGTCATCTTCAGCTACATAGAGAGTCTGAGACTAGTTTGGACCCTGAGACCCTGTCTCAAAATATTTTTAATTAAAATTAATACTACCACTTAAAAATTAGGAAAACTGGAAACCAGGATATGTAGTAGTGCTTAATAACGGCACTTATTTATTAAATATGTAAGAATTTTGAAACTGACTTCTTTAGCTAACATCTCATTTTTTTGGAAATCTGTACAGATTGGTCCTTATTTCAGGACGTTTCTGTTAAGTGGTTCTGTTTCTTGAGTTTCCTTTTGTAGTAAACGTTAAATTCACTTCCTTTATTTTAGAGATATACCAAATTTCTTACTGGTTTCATGTGATATTCTTATGTATTTGAGGTTTTGTTCTTGCTTTTTTTATTAAGCTGCAAATGAAGATCCAGAATGGATACTTGTTGAGAAGGACAGATTTGTAAATGATTATGACAAGGATAATGATGGCCGGCTTGATCCCCAAGAGCTGTTGTCGTGGGTAGTGCCCAATAATCAGGGCATTGCCCAAGAGGAAGTAAGTGTGACAATTGTTGTTTCCCCTTCCCCAACACACACTTTATGTTACTGATAGGAAAGGAAGCTGGACCCTGAATCCAAAGAAAGAAGAAATGGGATAACTTAAGATGAATACATTGTTGTGTTTTTAATTAAATGATGAAATATTGTCAGGGAGACAGGGAAGATAAGATTGCATAATGTCTAATCTTAGGACATAGTCCATAGGATGACGACAGCTTGTGTCATACCTTTACAGGCTCAAGTGGATTTTACCCTCCACTAATCCTATGCTAACCCTGTGTAGAGATGCAGAACCCAGGACGGCTTAAATAAAAGAAAATGAGAGAAGCAGTAGACAGACAGTTTTAGAAACTTAGAAATTACCACCAGGCGGTGGTGGTGCACGTCTTTAATCCCAGTAGTCGGGAAGCAGAGGCGGGCTGATCTCTGAGTTCAAGGCCAGCCTGGTCTACAGAGTGAGTTCCAGGATAGCCAAGGCTACACAGAGAAACCCTGTCTTGAAAAACTTGAAAGAGAGAGAGAAAAGAAAGAAACTTAGAAATTAACAAGTTCTTGATAAACCTAAGTGGTTTTGACAAATTGCACTAAAATGTGATTTTACTTAAAAAGACTTATTCTAGACATGTTTTTGTTTTGGCTTGTTTTAAAGGCTCTTCATCTAATTGATGAGATGGATTTGAATAGTGACAAAAAGCTCTCCGAAGAAGAGATTTTGGAAAACCAAGACTTGTTTCTTACCAGCGAAGCCACGGATTATGGCAGACAGCTCCATGACGACTATTTCTATCATGATGAGCTTTAACTCCTGGGTGCCCAAGTTCAGGATGGGTCCTTTTGTAGTTTGCTACCAGCTTTACTTTTATGATAAATATTGACGTTGTATTTTACACTCTTAAGTCTTACTACATCAGATGATTTACATGTATATTATAATTTTTGGCTTTCTAGAAGAAAAATCAAAAATGATATTTATTTCAAGGCATATTGAAGGAGTAAAGCATTAATATTGTGCCATATGACCACAGTCTTTCCTGAGTACTCCATCTGTGCAGTACTGTGTTGTAGAATGTTTGAGTTCTGTTTCCATACTTGAAAACAATGGAGGACTTTAGCCGTGTCTAAACAGTAGAATTTAAGTAGCACGTGATGAAGCTAACAGTTTTTGTTCTTGTACTAAGTAGATTTACTTTTGAAACTGACAAAGGACAGTGTGTTAGGTTTAGTGTTATATTTTAAAACCTTTAAAGGAACCTTCAGAAGAACTTAAACCTCACATAGATGTTGAGAAGTTCTACTTAATTTTAAAATGGTTTCTAAAAAGGGTTTTGTCGTATGAAATAGAACTTTATATTTTTGCATATGTATAGATAGTAATTATATTTAACGTATAACTATAGCATTATGGTGAGTGAAAATTGACACTGTCCAGAACTCTTTTCATTTTTGATTGATTAAAAATAAACTGTCCTATCTTTTTATATGTTTTTTTTTTAATTTTTCCAGATAAACCTTCAATTTGGCATGAGTTTCGTTATATTTAACATTATTCATTCCTTTATTGAGGTAGTAAATGTTCTCAAAACTGTTTAATTCTTGGTACATATTTTTATTTTGCCATTTTTTTAAATAAAAGAATTATGTTATAATTTAATATGCACATGAGACGTTTTCAGTTCCTCTTATGTTGAGTGTGATTTGGCATTTTAGTGCTAAAAATAATGTTTTTGTTTTGTTTGAGATCCTAGGGATCTGGGCTGGAGAGATGGCTCAGAGGTTAAGCGCGCTGTCTGCTCTTCCAGAGGTCCTGAGTTCAACTCCCAGCAACCACATGGTGGCTCACAATCATCTATGATGAGATCTGGTGCCCTCAACTAGTGTGAAGTTGTATGTGTAGACAGAATATTGTATACATAATAAATAAATCTTTAAAAAGATCCTAGGGATCAAGTCCAGGGCCTCCAGCATACTAGGTAAATGTTCTGCTACTGAACTGCTCACACCTGGAGCCCCAGAGAGAATCTTAAAAATTATGGAGGCTGAGAGCCATTCTCATTGAACACTTATCCACAACCAGACAGTTGGTTTTAATTGCTTTCAGGAATCGCAAACATACCTTTGTTAGAATGGAGAAAAGTAGGTGAGAAATTAATATTTTGAACCTGTGACTTACAGATAGTTTTTGTTTTTCTTTTCCTTGCATTCCTTTTGTTTATGGGTAAAAAGTCATTTGAGAAATTTGTTTATTATTTTTCAGATTACCATTCTTTCATAGAACACACAGTGCAAGTCAGCCAGCCCTTATGAGTATTAGAGAAGACCCCTGCTCTTTTCTGACAGAGTTGACTACCTACTCTGCCTTGCCTTTGCTGATGTTGGCTGTATATGCAAACTGTAAATGCACCTTTAATGATAGCTCTCTTACCCTCGTAGTTGAGGTGCATGGTTTTTATTTTACCTTACAGCATCATGTAGCTATAGAAGTTTTAAAACTGACTTGTTGTTGTTACTCATCTGTCACTTCTCAACCTCGCTGACATTGTTTAAAATATCTGCTTTGGTTATCAGCATGTCAGCTGTTTTTCTTAGGAGACTCTAATGCCCATGTCACAGTTGTTAGACCATCACATACAGATTTGACTTCAGTCCTTAGCAGAATTGCTTTCACTGAGTTAAGAAATTAGCATTGTCCATTCAGCATGGATATATAGATAAGAAAAAATGTTGGTGAATGTTCTGGTTTATCAATGTCTGTACTGTTCTCAGCATGAAGGAAACTGCAGTTTGTGGCCTTCTCATAGGTGGCAGTGACTGCCCCAACCAGTTGAGTATAGGAGTAGTTGCCACCCTGACTAGTGAGTGCCAACCTCTTTCCTCCACCATGGCCCTGTGGAGGAGACTCAGTGGAAATACTAGAGCCACAGAGTCAAATGTCCTTCATTGCACAGTGGCCTCACAGAGAACAAATGGATCCACAGTGGAAATAAACTTTTTTATGCTAGACTAGAAATTTGGGACATTTCTGCTATTTTTGAACCACAGCAGGATTCATCCCATCCTAAGTGAAGATTTAATATTGAATAAGTGATTCTATAGGCATTGAAGCAAAAAGATCTATGAAAACAAAAGGATTTTTTTTTTTTGGTTATTGTTCCTTTTTAGTTTTTGAGAGAATTCACCCAGGCTGGCCTTGAACTTTTGATCCTCTTGCTTCCCTATACACTTGCACAGCTCTCACAGTCCATACCCTGCCATACAGTAGGGTAGTCATGACAGCATACTAACATAATACTATCACCCAAATCCCCTGTTTACAGTAACACTCATCTTGGTGTTGTAAAATATGTAACACAGCTGTGTAGTAATATCCAGGAATGGTTTCCTTGTTCATTGGTACTGCAGTGAGTTGTAGCACATGCCTGTAATCCCTGCACTGAGGAGGCTGGGGCTGTAGTTCAATTGGTGGACTGCTTGCCTAGCATACACAAAACACTGGTTTGATCTCTAGCACTACATAAAATTGGGGAGGTGGAGGCAAAAGGTTCAGAAGTTCCGTTTTTATATTCACTACGTAGTAAGTTCCAGGTGAAACTGGAACCCTCTCTTTTAAAAAAAAAAAAAAAAGAAGAAACCACCATTGGGACTTGGAGAACTATTATGAAGTACTTTAAAGGGAGTTTTACATCTTCTATGTAGTCTAGCTGGCTGGAACTTGCTACGTAGACATGCTGTCCTTGAGTTGGGGTGATTCTCTGCCTCTGCTTCCTGTGGACATTACAAGTAGTTAGATCACATTCAGCTTCTCACAGCTCTTAATTTTGTTTTTCTGTGTTCTACAGAGAAGTTTTCTGAGACCAGATTCCAAGTGAAGAGAAAACACCAAATTTTGCTGGGTGCTAGTTTTGCTTGCTAACACAGAGATGGTCCTAGTCCAGTGACACACTGAAAGCAGGAAGCTCACTCTTGTGCAAACTGCTGGTCTGGTCATTTGTTTCATCTACAACAAATACCATGCAAATGCTGCATTTTTGTGAATGTACCAGTAATATAAAACATGATTAAAGTTAATCAGGGCTCACCTTGATAGTGGTCAGAAGGAAGGGAGGTATGGCTGGGCAATTATTAATATTTTAGTTGATAGGCTTTGGTCTCTGCTCCTTCAGCCCTTCCAGTTTATAATCCCAGCAGAACTAAACTTCCAAACAACCTGACAAAGCAAAAGAGCAACACTGGGCACTTAAAGGAGGAAAGAGGTAGAAATGGATTGTGTTGATGTCGCTATCCTGCTAACTTAAAAACATGACAGGCGTATAACTTTAAAAATGTCATGTGGCGATAGAAATAGCATAAAAGCTGAGCTAGAAATCAGTGCAGGAGACCTCAACATAAAACCAGATACTCTAAATCTGCTAGAAGAAAAAGTGGGGAACAGCCTAGACCTCATTGGCACAGGAGACAACTTCCTGAACAGAACACCAACAGCACAGACCCTAAGAGCAACAATCAATAAATGGGACCTCATGAAACTGAAAAGCTACTGTAAAGCAAAGGACACCATCATCAAAACAAAACGTCTTCCTACAGACTGGGAAAGAATCTTCACTAACCCTTTATCTGACAGAGGACTAATATCCAGTATATACAAAGAACTAAAGAAGCTGAAAAGCAGCAAACCAAGTAATCCAATTAAAAAATGGGGAAGAGAGCTAAACAGAGAATTCTCGACAGGAATATCGAATGGCAGAGAAACACTTAAAGAAATGCTCATCCTCATTAGCCATCAGGGAAATGCAAATCAAAACAACCCTGAGATATCACCTTACACCCATCAGAATGGCCAAGATGAAAAACTCAAGCGACAACACATGCTGGAGAGGTTGTGGAGAAAGGGGAACCCTCCTCCACTGCTGGTGGGAATGTAAACTGGTACAACCACTCTGGAAAGCTATCTGGCGCTTTCTAAGACAATTAGGAATAGTGCTTCCTCAAGACCCAGCTATACCACTGCTAGGTATATACCCAAAGCTGGCTCAAGTACACAAAAGGGATACTTGTTCAACCATGTTTATAGCAGCTTTATTTGTAATAGCCAGAACCTGGAAACAACCCAGATGTCCATCAACGGAAGAATGGGTACAGAAATTATGGTATTTCTACACAATGGAATACTACTCAGCAATCAAAAAGGAGGAAATCATGAAATTTGCAGGCAAATGGTGGGATTTAGAAAACATCATTCTGAGTGAAATATCCCAGAAGGAGAAAGACAAACACGGTATATACTCACTTATATAGACCTATAAGATATGATAAACATAATGAAATGTATACACCTAAAAAAGATAATCAAGAGAGCAGACATGGGGTAAGAGGATCAATCCTCATTTAGAAAGACAGATGGGACATGCATTGAACGCATGACAGGGGTCTACTGAGCGCATCTGAAAGCCTCTAACTAGCAGTGTTTTCAAAGCAAAGACTCATGACCAAACCTTTGGCAGAGTACAGGGAATCATAAGAAAGAAGGGGAGTTAGTCTGATGGGGAAAGGATAGGAGCTCCACAAAGACCAAATATATCTGGGCACAGGGTCTTTTCTGAAACTGACATTCAACCAAGGACCATGTATGGATATAACCTAGAACTTCCGCTCAGATGTAGCCTGTGGTAGCTCAGTAACCAATTGGTTTCCCAAAGTGAGGGGAACAAGGACTATTTCTAACAGGAACTCAATGAAGATACCTGATAAAACAGGATCAGATGAATGGGGGGAGGTCCCCCCTATCAGTGGACTTAGAAAGGGGCACAGTGGTGATGAGGGAGGGAGGGAGGGACTGGGAGGGAACGAGGGTTCGGGGCACGGCTGGGATACAGAATTAACAAAATGTAACTGATAAAAATAAAAATTAAAAAAAAAAAAAAATCAGTGCAGGTTGTCCCATGGAATAGGGAAAGAAACACAAATTAAATTGTGTTCTCTGCTATGTTCACTGTTGCATCTTCCAGGCCCAGTGATTAGCACATAATGGACAATCATTGAACCAGTGTACTAATGAAATGTTACCTGGTGATAATTGATATCTTAAAACCTTTTATTAATCTTTGTGAATGTCACATCATGCAAATCAATCCCACTCATCTCCCCCTCCTTTTATATCTACCCTCCTCACTTACTACCTCCCCCCCCAAAAAAAAAAGAAAAGAAGGTAGAATTTTTAAAAACTTCATATTGTGGAAGTTGTAATATGTCACAGTGTATTCCATTGTATGCCCTTTTGCCCACATATCTTTACTTGCAAATGTCCATTACAATGAGTCCTTCGTCTGTTTCAAGGCTTCTGCTACACTCTCTATCCTGGACCCTCACTGGGACTCCTGCTGTCCTGTGTCATGGGGATCCTGCAGGTTTAGATCTGTAGGACCAGCACCTTGACGTGCTCCTGCAGATCATAGATGAGCTAGATGTTGAGGTGGGTCAACTTAAAGTCCTGGAGCTAAGCCTGGGGGGTACTGAGTTGGTCAGCCAGCGAGCTCTCCCACACTGCTCTGGCTAGCTCACCCAATGCCACAGCCAGCAAGGGACAGGGTCAGCTCTCCTGCACCCCGCCACCAGGATCAGCCCTGCTGTGCTGCCCAGGCAAGGTGGTGCAGCACAGTGCTGCAGCCCGCCCTCCTGAGTGCTGTAGCCAGCAAGGGACAGGGCCAGCTCACCCACTCTCCTGCGCTCAGGGTCAGGGTACTATGGTGGACAGAGAAGGACGGGGCCGCTCAGCTTAGTGCCTCAGATGACAGTTCAGACCAGGGACATGTGCATGGCCTTTGGTGGCCTGGGATATCACAGACCCTGGCTGTCAGAGAATCATGGGCCTAGCATGGTCCCTAGCAGCAGCATTCACCAGATGTCCCCATGGCCTTAGGGGGCAGCACAGACCACTCAGATAAGCAAGTGTCCCCTAGGCAGCGTGGCCCTCAGATATCTACATGGTCTCTGGTGGCAGCCCAGACCATGGACATCCACTTGGCCTTTGGTGGCAACTTGGGCCACAAATATCAACAGACCCCAGCTGCAACAGTACCATGGACCCAGACATGGCCCTTGGAAGCAGCCCTGGCCAGGACCTCACCATGGCCTCCTCATCTCTGCCTGTTCCTCACCACTATCGAGTCTCCATTTCCACCTTTCTCCACTTCTCTTCCGTCCTCCATCTCATTCTACATCTTTCCCATGTCTCCACGCATTCATCCATCGCAGTGGCACCTGTGGCAGGTGCTTGGCTTTCTTCCAGTCTGCCTGGGCTGGTGTGGCTGGGGCCAGTGCCTGGGTGTCTTGGCGCAGCCCAGCTGGTGTGGCCAGAGTGTGTGCTCACGTCTCTTCCTTCCATCCACAGTGGGCTGACAGGCCTGGGCCTAATGTTTTAATGTCTCGGCCTCTGATTCCGTGTATGTGAAATGTGTAAAACAAAAAGATTGGTGTGTATCAAGGTATAGGAAGGGTGTGAAGAGGCTTGGCTAATGAGCCTGCTTTTCTGCTGGGACTGATAAAAATAGAATCATGTGGTGATCAAGGTGCCCAAATCTCTGAGTGTACAAGCATGTAAAGAGTGGTGAAGAATCCCAGTCACACTATTTCATGGATAGCCTTACATAGAAAGTAATTATTCAGCCAGGCTTGATGGCACATGCCTTTAATATCAGTAGGCAGGGAGGCAGGGGCAGGCAGATCTTTGTAAGTTCAAGGCCAGACTGGTCTACAGAGGGAGTCCAGGACAGCCAAGGCTACACAGAGAAACCCTGTCTTGGAAAAAAAAAAAAAAAAAAAGAAATTGTTCTTTGTCACTGCACTCCCAGTGGGCACTCATATAGATGAAAGACCTGTTTAATATATGCTACTTTTCCAGAAAGTGATGGTTTTATTCATCCTTTCCCAGTGTTCTTCAGAAAACCAGGTCACAGGTGGCAGTACTGCGGGCTTCTGATACCACCCTGTAAGTTATACTGTGACAAGAATCCCCTAGTCCTGCCTTTGTTTCTCCTTACAGCTGGAGCATCCCCACGTTGAGATGGGTCTCCCACGGACTTGTGGGTAACAAACACTACGCCATTCACAGGCCAGGCTCAGCCACATCAGGCCAGTTAAACAAGTGATAATGAAAAGGGAGTGGAGGGAATAAGACTTTCTTAATGCAGCCAGTTGGGAAGAGGAGCAAAGAGGTCCAGGGACTCCCAACTTCACCATGAGATCTGCAATGAGGTCGAGATTTAAGCAGAAGACAAGACGAGTATAGAAATACATCCCTGGTCAGGTGGATTGCTGGCCCCATTATCTCTGCTCCAGATCTCCTTTAAAATCATCTGAAATTTGTCAGAACTGGGTGGAACCTCTTTCCCAGAGACAAGGTCCTCTGGCTGGCATCAGGCTTCCACCTTTTTCTTTTCTCAGCATGAGATTCTTCTTGGGAAAATTCCCATTACTTGGGGCCTATTATCTCAGCAGCCTGAAATTCAAAGGAAAGGGCACAAGTGTCTCTCTCAGAATATCTTCTTGCCAGGACCATTAGAGAAAGACCAAGTTGTTATTTAAGCAGTGCCAGGCTTGGCTACATTGCAAGTGGAAAAGGTAACATTTTAGAAAATGAAAAGTGGGAAGCTGGAGATGGCTCAGTAGGTAAACTGCATGCTGTTCTCTGTGCGGAGAGACTTGGGTTCAGCCCTCCGGCACCTGTATAAAAGCTGGGTGTGGTGGAGGTAACCCCCACACTAGAAGCCAGAAGGTGGACCCTGCGGACTTGCTGGGCAGTATGTCGAGGTGGAGCAGAAAGCTCCAGGTTGAATGCAAGACCTCTCAAAAAACTAAGAAGAGCAATAATCAACCTTTGGCCTTGACATAGGCATACCTGCACTCACATGTGTACATAAACACCACACACACACACACACACACACACACACACACACACACACGCAATGAAGGAAAGTCATGAACAAGCTTAGCTGTGCTGGGACCCATGGAGCCCTTGCTTCGCCCTGCTTTCTTCCATCATCGTCCTCACTGTAGCACTTTAGCCCTTTGCTCTGTTCTTACAACAAACTGCAAGCGCCGTGAGGCAGATACTGTATTCACCTCTGTGTTCTGATTTTCACTTTCTCTCAGGTGTGTGGCAGAACCTAAACCTTGAGTCCAGTTGCTTGCTGACTTCTTTCCAGCTTGGGGGGTCTCAAACACATAAGAGCAATGGAGATTTTTTTTTTCAAATTACCAGTTAACCATCTCCGCTCCTAAAGATTCTGAGTCAGTTGGTCCAAGGGTGGCCGTGGTGGAGAAGTCTGGCTAAGGATTTCTCAGCCCTGTCACTATTGACCTTTTGAGCTGAATATATTTTTTTGTGGGGAGCAAGGGGAAAGTGCTATCTTTTGCACAGTTCATCCTGGCTTCTTCAGTGGGTGGTCTCTAGCTGTGCGTCAGACAAAACAAAAGTCACCAGATGTTCAAATAGGGCAAAACTGCACTCTATATTTTGTGTTGAGGACTGAGCCAGGGCCTTGAGCATGTTATGTCTGTGCACAAGTCATTGGATATGCCCCGGCTCTGTGAGTTCTTTAGAACTCTGCTCTCTGAGGGGCTGTAAGTTACTCTACTGGTTTGGAAAGCCAATGATTTTGCTCTCCACATCTGTTCTGAGGAAGCTCCTGGACTGCCTGGGGAAAGCACTAAAGTCCTGTCAACACCGCTTTCCTCCCCTCCGCCCCCTCCCTGTACCCTCCCTCTCCTGACTCTGTTTTCTTAGCAGAGGACTGCAGAAGGAATCTTAACTAGTGGATCTTTAGATTTCCTTCCAGCTCTGACATTTTGTCGTTACCTGCTGTCAGCAGCAAGTGGCTCAAATGGGAGTGTGTTTTGTACTTGATACATTTATTGAAAACATTTTCTCTTTCCCAGTTAATTAAGAAAAAGGTAATTAAAGTGCTTTAGGTTGTAACTACTCACTGTACCTTCACCCCAGTGAGTTTCCTGGGCACTCTTCCCCGTGCCCCAGTGTCCCAGAGGAAAGCCTGAAAAAAAGGTAGGACATTGTTTTCATTCCTAAGTTACATAACCACTCTCAGTGTAGAATATGATTTAAACAGACAGGAAGAAACACTGCTTTTTTTACTTAAAAGTGATGATAATGGGCTTAACTATGAGGGAAAAGGGACTTAGAGGAGTTGTACAATGTAGCATTTTAAAAGCACAGGGGTTATAAAATGTAGCTTTTTAAAAGTACAATGCTGCATTAAATAAACTTAAATGAATTGTTTCAAATTTGGGGGTATGATTTTAGTGAGTCTATGATAATCCAAAAAAACTCTTTCCCTCCCTCTCTCCCTTCTTCCTTTTGTTTTACTTCACTGTTTCCTGTCAGTCCTTTATTGAACTCTTCAAGAATGAAACATTGGCACAGCCCCTGGCCTACAGTGTGAATTGAATGCCCTGGAGCTTATGCAAACAGCAGTCCTGCTTAAAGCATCAGAAGAAGCCCTACCACTCCTGTAAAGGACTCGGGCAGCAGCCTCCGTGAAGCAAACATTTGCAGTTCTTACGCTCTGGTTTAGACATGTGTTCCAGAAATGGCCCTCTGTTGAAGGATTAATTTCCCATCCCGTGGCGCTAATGCAAGCTGCTGGGCCCTGTAGAGGTGGGGGCTAGTGGGTATTCTTATTCCTATACAGACTTGTCTTTAAAGGGCATATTGGGGCTGGATATCTCCTTTCTGTCATTTCCAGTCACCACGATGTGAGAAGCCTCCTCTGCTGCATATTCCTGCCATGATGTACTATGCTCCAGGCCCAAAGCAACTGTATCAATGGATCATGGGCTGAAGCTTCTGAAACTGTAAGCCAAAGTAGATCCTACTCAGTATCCCCTATTTTTGTCCTAGGGTCTCTATTGCTGTGATGAACATCACAACCAAAAGCAAGCTGGGGAGGAAAGGGTTTATCTGGCTTACACTTCACATCACTGAAGGAAATCAGGACAGGAACTGAAATAGGACTAGGATGCAGGAGCTGAAGCAGAGGCCATGCTGCTTACTTGCTCATTGTTCTGGCTAGCTTGACACAAGCTAGAGTCATCAGAGAGGAAGGAGCCTCAGTTGAGGAAATGCCTCCATGAGATCCAGCTATAAGGTGTTTTCTCAATTAGTGATCAGTGGGGGAGGGCCCAGCCCATTGTGGATGGTGTCATCCCTTGTCTGGGGCTCTTGAGTCCTGTAAGAAAGCAGGCTGAACAAGCCAGAGGAGCAAGCCAGTAAGCAGCACACACACATACCCATGGCTTCTGCATCAGCTCCTTCCTCCAGGTTTCTGTTCTGGCTTCCTATCCTGGCTTCCTTTGATGATGAACAACACTGTGAAAGTGTAAGCTGAATAAATCCTTTCCTCTACAACTTCCTTTCTGGTCACGGTGTTTTGTCACAGCCTTAGAAACCCTAAAACACTCATCCTGTCTTGCGCAGCCTGCTTCCTTATAGAACTCAGGACCACCAGCCCAGGGATGACTCCACCTACAGTGGGTTAGGACCTCCCCATCAATCACCAATTTAAAAATGCTCTACAGCTGAATCTTGTGGAGGCATTTTCTCTATTGCAGTTCCGTCCTCTCAGATGACACTAGCATGTGTCAAGTTGACATAAAACTAGCCAGCACAGTGCATGAGGCTCCTGGATCTAACTAACAAGCCAAAGCTGGGAGGCAGGAAGGAGCTTGGAAGAATCATGGGTCAGACACGGAGCTGTGAGACTGTGCCAGGTGGGAAGGCTCAGGCAGGAATGCATCCTATGGAATATCAAGGCCCACCTAAGGACTGGGCCTGTTTGGGGACGTGCATAAAGAATGAATTGTTCACAAGGCCCAAATGGGAAAAGAATGCCAAAGCTCAGGTGGGTAGATGTGAATTTATCTGGAAAGGAATGATGCTTTGAGCCTGAATACCATCATCATCATCATCATCATCATCATCACTATCATCATCATCGTAGCTATGACTACTTGCAAGAGGCCCTCATCAGGCTGTTTATATTCTCTCTGGAAGAATATAAGCAGGTCTTTAGACCATCATCTGAGAATCTAGCTTCTCCTTCATTCACCTCCTCCCAGCCACAAGCAAGTCTGCCCAAGCTACATATGGTCTTGGATCTTGGGACGTGACAGAATACATGCAGTGTGAATGATTACAGGAAGTAGGGACTCTGTCTGAGACATCATCATCTGTTTTGGAGTGAGAGTTTCCAGTGACCACTGGAGGATGGAGCATGTTGGGTCATCCAATCTCCTGTAGGTAACCTCTCATCCCTAGTAAGGGCTAGTTCTGGGAGTCAACTTGACTGCATCAGGATTGAACTACAACTCAGAAATAGAGGGCACACCTGTAAGAACATTTTTTTGCTCAGTTTGAGGTGGGTGGATACACTTCTGGTATGGACCTTTGCGGTAGGAAGACACACATGTTTGATCCAGATCTTGAGATGAGAAGACATGCCTTCAATCTGGGCTACACCTGCTGGGAGCCTATGGAAGGAGGAAGCTTTCCTCTGTCTGCCTGCCCTCTTCTTGTTAGCAGGGCCATTCTTCACTGACATTAGAGCCTACCTTTTGGGATTCCAGTATACACTGAAGACCAGCTGAAACATTCGTCCTCGTGGACTGAGAAACTACTGGATTCTTGGGCTTTCCATTCACAGCAGGCCATTAGCTGGACTGCAGCCTGTAAGCCAGTCCAATAAATCCCCTTTACATGCATCCATATATAGATTCACTCTATGGGTTTCGTTACTCTAGACACCCCTGCTCTGTAAGGAAGCTCTGTAAACTCATTAGTTCCCTGAAACAGACTTGGGTGCAATTGTACTATGGTCTGTCATTGGTGACCCATCTGAGGTGAGTAGACATTTGCTTACATCTCCACAGGGAAATGTCACGAAATACTTGGGAAGAGCAACTGTGGTAGAAACAGTAGGTGAGGACATTTGGGTGGCAGAATCATCAGTAACACTAGTAAGGTTTTCATCATTAGGAAGCAAACCTTGTCCTAACTTTTCCAAAGCAAGTGTAGGAAGGTCCCCTCCATGATCTATCAGTAGCAAAACTAAGCCATGTGAATCAGACTGAATCTTAACCTACCATTAATTTTTATAGGTACTTTAATTTTTGCTAGCAGGCTCTTTGGAATTATTGTTCATTAGAGGGAAGACTATTATCCTCATGAAAGAATATTTAGACTAGAAGTTACCTTCCTGGCTAATAAAAAAGATGAAGCAACCATAGCCAAAACACAACCTAAAAGCAAGGTCTGGAACCCCCTGACTGCACCTATTTCATCAGACCTCAGTAGGCACAATAGCAGTTGTTCTTAAAGGTTATAACAGAAAACTCTCATTAAAGCCTTTCTAAGTTCTGATAGGAGCTGATGATGGTTTGAAAACATTGGCATTTCCAGATGCAGCAAAACCGCTTTCTACAACAAATGGGCAAGCCTTTGATGGGACTGCAAAGCAAAATGAAACCAACAGTGGAGTTAAGATGCCAGAAAAGCTGCCTTTTCTAATATGCGGGCCACCAATTGACAGCTCCTGCTCTTTGTGCTAAACTGTTTTTCCCCTGGGTCTGGGAAATTTCACAGTTCCTTGTCAGTCTTTGATACTTAGGTGGTGTTAACTATTTTAAAGCCAACAAAACCTTCCAGATTGCAACACCCCATTACCCGAAGAACAGCTCAGCTCCCTCCTTTGGTTCCCAACTGGTTTCTCCTTCTCACTACTGCTTGAGGATTGTCAAATCAAGTAGTGGATGTTGACATGTTTAAGTAACCCAAGTCCCACATCTCCAGGGAATCATATTGCTTAGAATTTTGCAGGGCTAGAGACAAAAGTCAATGGCAGAACACTTACCTAGATGTAAGGCTCTGGGTTCAATTTCAAGTACTAGCAAGAGATGTAATTTTACATTTTTAAGTACTGAGGTTGGGAGGCTGGTGAAGCACCTATAAGCATTTTATTTCATTTTTTTTTTATTTTGGAGGGTTTCATTGTTGGTGCTGTCTCACTATGTAGACCATGTTGGCCTCCGTTCTCAGAAATCCACCTGCCTCCTCCTCTGCCTCCTGAGTTTAAAGGTGTATGCCATCGTGGCCAGCCTTATTGATGATGTTATTGTTGAGGCAAGATCTGCACATGTACAAATATGTAAATGTATGTTGTTCTAGTCCCTAATTACTGCCCCTTCTGAATGAAGTGGCTGATTTCCTATTCCAGAGGAAAGGTTTCCTTTGCTCTTTAAAATGAAATGGCATGGCCAGTATCCACTTCCACCCTGGAGACCGCCTTTAAGGGATGCTGATGGCAAGGCAGAGGGCACCCGCAAGCCCAAGTACACTCAGGCGGGGCATGCAAGTCTGGCTGCACAGCACTCTACTGGCTGCGGAAACGCTTGTATTCCTTGACACCTTGCTCGGCTTTGAGACTCCAGAAGTTTGCTCCAGTGGTTCTCAAAGTTTAATCAGTCCTAAAATCATTAGCATCAGCATCTGAAGGGAAGGGGTACATGTGTAGACTCTCTGGCCAGCCCCTCACCTCCTGAATCCTCCTCCCTCTCTTGGGTGGTCTAGGTGATTGCCATGGATGGTCAGAACCAGTGCTGTGCATCGATGAGCTCCATGTGGAGTCCTGTCTTAGTCTTTCTTTGTCGACGCTTTACCTGTGAAGTGTCCAGGGAAGGCCACTGTGACAGCTCTGACAGGCAGAGGCAAGGCTGCAGAAACACAGGGAAGAAATCCCAAACCTTCTGGGGACCCTTTAAAAAGGGTGAGATCTCTGCCTGTAATCCCAGCACTTAGGGAGGCAGAGCCAGGCCGATCTCTGAGAGTTCGAGGCCAGCCTGGTCTACAAAGGAAGTCCAGGACAGCCAAGGCTACACAGAGAAACCCTGGCTTAAAAAAAAAAAAAAACGAATCTCACAAATGGGGTTGGGATTGGGGGACTGGAGCAAGTCCAAGGTTCTTAAAAGCGAAGAAACAACTGCTGTTTTGAAGGGCAGGATAGCATAAACATTTTTACTTTTGAGGAAGGGAATCAATCTCTTTAGGGCAGGTAATGGTGTGTTAGATCCCAGAGGAGCAGAGAAAGGACCCCAGGGTATTCATATGGAGACAGCTGAGGCACAAAAAGGAGAAAAATCTGAGTTCTGCCTTCAGTTAGCCTCAACCCTGTGGGAAGAGAACCATGAACAAGACCAGGCAGAGAGAGAGCACAGAATGTCTGGGTTACATAGGAAGAGCCTCTGGGAGAGGGGAAGCCCAGCCCCTGGGCTGGAAAGTTCAGGAAAGAGGTCGAGGTTGGGTTAACAGGTAGGGACTAGGGGATGCTGGGAGAACATGGAGGCCAGGTCTGCTTTGATATGTTAAATAGGCACCTCAGCAGCTTGTCCCAGGTCTGAAAGCCAAGACATATGTGTGTATGCACACATATGAGGACACACACATGGCATAACCTGCATGTGGAAGTCAGAGGACAACTTTCAGGAATTGATTTTCTTCCATGTGGGTCTCAGGTACTGAACTTAGTTTATCAGGCATGGTGGCAAGCCCCTTAATATGCCAAGCCATCTTGCTGGCCCAGGCAATTTTTGTATTAGGCAAGGAACTGTGCTAAAGTATACGTTTTGCAGATTTTAAACAATTTAAAAGCAGAACAACTTTTCTTCAGGTGAGATAGTAGGCCATGTAGCTCAACTTAAGAACTAGCAGGTGCAAGAAGAGGGAGAGAAGATGGCTCTCACCACCTGACCTCATCCCCAAGACACCTTCTTTAGAGTCTCTGACATGGCAACCATGGTTCCTTTCAATGCCAGCTCCTCTGATGTTTCATTTCTCTGATGACTTTTCAAAGTTAAGCTCTATTATCCCCTTTTCTTGGCCTTCTTCCGAGGTGCCCATCAGCTTCCTTAGATGTAGTATCGTCAAGAGGGCAATGCTTCAGGGAAGCAAGGAAAACTCTGTTGCAACCCCACGCCTCCCAGGCCCCTCTCCAGGGATGGCACCCAGCCAAGGATCAACAGCAAGAGGTGGCAAAGGGTGAGATTATAGCGTGGAAGTACCCAGCTTTTGGTGCAGATGGAGGAAGGGGTTAAAGTGAGCATTTCCAAAGCTTTGCCAAGGTATTGTGGTTTGGCCATGCCATGAAAAACCCACTCCGGCTATCTGAGCTTCCTGGTGGAGTCTTAGAAGTGGACATGAGAACTGCCACAATTCTCAAGAAGGCAAATTCGGGATGGCCATAGTCTGTCATAAAGGCTGTCAAACCAGGGGCCTCTTCTTTCTCAGCACTTTCAGGCCCTCAGCTTTTGAAAATCCCAACAGAGTTTTTGTCATAGAATTCTTAGACTATTTGAGCTTGTGGAAGACAGTCTTTCTCCTGCTCCTACGACTGCTCTAAGCATCTACAGGCAGAGAATATTTCCCCTTTGGAAGGATAACAGAAAGAATGATGCTTTGGAGATTTGCCTGTTTCCCATTACAAATGGTCCTGCAATTAACTGCATATTGTGTTTCAGTCTGAGACTATTTGGATGCAAATCCTAAACAACTGTGTCATTCCACAGAGGAGACTCTCCCAAGCCCTTACTAGAATGTACCAGTGGATCCTGACCATTCTAAGGATAAAGTCCAGATAGCATCCTCCAAGGCCCAACTTATCTGTCTACCAAAAGGTCAATCAATAGGTTGATCAAACAAAAAAAAAAGGCAAGCCCATGTAGAAAAAGTGCTAGACAGCACTAAAAAAGAGTGAAGACTGTCTTCATTTATGAAAAAATCTTAGATTAGAAAAAGGAAAAGTGTAACACTCTGGAAGGCAGAGGCAGAAGGATCTCTGTGAGTTCGAGTCCAGCCTGGTCTACAAAGGCCTTGACAGCCAAGGCCACACAGAGAAACCCTGTCTTGGAAAAGAAAAAGGAAAATTGTATGTAAATATTTCTAAAGGCACACGTGTAAATGTTTATATTGAAAACAGATAAGAACAGAAGAATAACCCAGCAAGATGCCACTATGCCCAGGCTGTGAATAGACAGGAGGACAGTGTGGTAGGAGATGGGGGCGGGGTGAGGGTGGCTAGGCAGCTGCTGAAGCTGTTTAGTATTGGGGAGGGGGGAGGGGTGTGAGTTTGATTCCCAAAAAACCTGGACTCAGGGAGTTCAGACTGAAGTTGGCCATGCAAGGCCTGAGTCAAACCTAATTTGGACAAATTTTGAGCAAACACCCTCAGGGTGTCTGGCAATCAAGGTTTAGATCCAAAAGTGTCCATTTTTCAGCCTTTTCCATAACCCCAAAACTCAGTGGGCAGCATCCTACCAGTAAGCCTGGGGGTTGGACAGTGAGGAATAGGGTAGCCTCAGGTCAAACATATTTGAATGTGAAGACTCCACGTGAATGGATGGGCTAGCCTTGGTGTGGCCGCAGCTTGGCAGAGAGCCTGATGGTTGGGTCCTGGACCCAGAATAAGTACCCTGTACTTATAGGTAGTAGCTGGAATGGATTACTCAGTGAGTCGTGAGTGTGTCCGGAAGAGAGAAAGAAAAAAAGAGCAATCTCATGTGGCCAACTTGAACTTCTCTGAGACCCAGCACCAGATGATAGGTAGTCTCTGTGCTGATGAAATGAGCCAGTTCAAGACAAATTATGATATAGAGGCAGGTTTACTGGGGCAGTTGTGGGGCCAATGGCCCAGAATCACAGGAAGGGGTCAGTGAGTCGCCATGCATAGAGAGAAAGAAAAGGCAGGGGCAGAGAGAGAAATCGTGAGTGCAGAGGGAGAAAATGCAGAGAAAAATGTGGGGGGAGCACCAAAATGTCTAGGTTATATAGTGGAGAGCCTCTGGGGAGAGGACGCTGTAGCGGAGGTTCTGGTTGTGTTTTGTGGATATGTTTTTGTTGTAGTTCCAAGTGCGGGATGTGGGAATGCTTTGTCCATAGCTGATAGCAGCCTCATGAGAGGGCCCAAGGTGAGGGAGGGGTGAGGTTTTGGCCAGCTGAAAAACATCCTTGTGTGGACTTTAAGAAGGAATAACTGGGAACCCACAGACAGAGAGATTGCTTTGCATCTCAACACTTTGCATCGCTTTGCTTCGCTCCTAGAGAGCTTCTTGGCTCTAACCTCTAAAACGTTCCAGGACTCGTTAGCAGTCCAGTGGCAGCTTGAGCCCTGCCCTGGTGGCCAGGCTGTGCTGAAGGTCATTTCCCAACAAGAGCAAAGAAGGATGAGGCTCTTTAAAAACTGCTAACCACCACATCTAGGAAAAGAAATGGATGTGGGTCCTGGAATATCTGCCATCTCAGATGTCAGGAAAATCTTCTACAACTTCAGAACCGAGTGCAAAGGGGTCAACCGAAGAGGCCCCTCTTGTCAAAATAGACAGCGTTTTTAGCATTTAAAGGGTACAGCTTTAGCAAGCTGAAGCTTACCAGGGACTGTAATGGAAGTCGTGGTTTCTTTAAACACTCAGTTACGTTATGTAAATATGTTTTTGTTTTACTCCCAAATGTGAGATCTTAGTTTGGGCTTTAGTTTGTCCACAGCTGATGATTGCCTCCTGCTGGGTGTGATCTTTGCCAGCTGGTACGGCCTGCCTTGTGCAGTATGGAGAGGTGTATGGTCTAGGACCCTGAGATAAATACGAGGGCCCAGAAAGAAAGGTGTGGCAGTTTGGAGAGACCAGAGATGCTTCATGGCACAACAGCTTGGAGGAGATAGATGGGGGAGAATGCTTGCTGCGTTGCTGTTGACGGAGATTGGTATAGAAAACCCAAGAAAACCCCTCGACCCTAAATAGCAGGGAGAAGTAAGGGGGCTGCACCCCTCTCCCCACTAACCTCCTCTCTCTTACCTAGGGCTAAAGGGTTGGTGGAAGGGAGGTGGAGGCATAAACACCTCAAATAAAATAGAGTTTAAAAATGAGCGTCAACAAGCTGTCTAACTGCACACATTCATGACACCAAGCCAAAACTAAAGAAAGAGGTCATCTTTGGAGTATTCCATGTTTGAAAATGCTAATCCTGAGAGTCACCAGAGAAAAACCAGTTCTATTGTTTTGGGCTAAATTTGAAGCAAGCTTTATTAAATATTAAATACTAACCAAGAGATAGACTTTGCTCAGGACCACTCCCTGGAATTTTCCACCTGAGTGGCCCCAAGACTCATGTTGCAGGGGTTCATAAAGATAAACCCAAAGACCACCATTCTTTAGCGTGAGGCTTTATTTTCCAATTTCTACAACTCCCAGCCTTGCAGGAAGTTATTTGGTCCTTGGGCGGGTGGGGCTTACAGGTTAATTTGGGGTATTATTTTTAAAAACTGAGAAATACTTGGGTATTTGCTCTGCCTTTCCTGTCGACTGTACTGCTAGGTTATCAAATAGCAGATGACAGCAAGTAATCAGTTCACAAATCAAAGAATAATGGGAGATGGCTCGCGACCGGCTAACCCAGTACCGGGGGATCTGGCGCCCTCTTCTGGACTACTTGAGTACTGCACATATATAGTAGACATACACACAGGCAAAACACTCA
This sequence comes from Rhombomys opimus, assembly GCA_010120015.1. Taxonomy (NCBI): domain Eukaryota; kingdom Metazoa; phylum Chordata; class Mammalia; order Rodentia; family Muridae; genus Rhombomys; species Rhombomys opimus. Next base: position 1,080,838 of record REGO01000042.1, read on the forward strand.
TAGACATAAAATAGAAATACATAGATCTTTTAAATGCCACTAAGTGTATGTGAGTCTTTAAAACTGGATAATCAAAGAACACATGACATAGGTGAGATGCTGTACAGTATGTTGGTCTGCGAAGTTCATGTATAGATTTGCAAGTAAAAATATGTTATGGATGAACAAAGTATTTCAGGTCTAGCCTTAGGTTCTAGGAAGCCACATATCAGTTTTGTTAACACCAGAGACAATATCACCATGACAAACATAAGCTTGAATCTCTGCATGTGTGTTTAGTAAATGGTGGTGATGCGTGTCACAGAATCCCATCTGGTCTCCTACCTTCTGCATCCATGTCTCGTGTGCCTTGGTTTTCTCATTCACTCCCAGGCTGGTGGACCCAGTAGCTTCTCATTCCTCTGCACAAGAACAAAAGCAGGGTAGCTGAGTCATGAGGATGATTAAAAAAAAAAAAAAAGCTTCAGTCTGGAAACAAGTTAGCACAGCAGACATCAAAACCACTTCTCTGTGCCTGGAAGAGATAATTCTGGATGTTTGAAGAGCCATGAGGCCTCCTAATCTTTCTGCATCTCTAGACTGAACTCTTAAAATGATGGGATTTGGGTAGGAAGGTCAGACTGTGGACGGCCAGATCAGTTCCTCTGCCCTGACAGAAGTCACCCTGGAGTCAGTTGAGAGCACTGAGGTCTCCAGAGGATTTTCCTCCGGGGATCGGAGGTGCTTAGGGGAAGGAGCAGGCAGTGACCAGGGCCGGGACGTATGGGCATCACGTGGCATGGCCATAGTCACAACAGCTGTTCCTACCATTGAAGTGTCTCTTCAGGGGCAGCTTCACTAGAGAGCTGAAACCACCACAGAAAGCTTTGTGTCTTACACCAAACAAAAAAATGCCCAGGTTGCCTCCAAGCCCAGGCTCTTGAGCCCTCAGGCCTTCTGAGGTGCTTGGGCTGATTCACCTGCTGCACCCTACTGACTTCCCAGGGTCGCTGTTCTTCTAACAACTCAAGGCCTGTCCTTGAACCGTTCGGCCCTGCCTGACTCTAGTCCTGGACAGCTGCTCAGATGTTATAGCTTGGCCAGGTTCAGCCTCATTCAGTAACCCACATTTCTCCCAGGCTCAGGAATCTGCTCTATTGGTGCAGGACCCAGAAGAGATTAAATGCCTCCACACCTGACGCTGAAGGCCCATCTCCCCCTTGCCCGCTTTCCTGTCTACGTGTAGAGGGACAGGGTGGCCTTAGCCACAGATACTCGCAACCTCACAGCAGTGGTGAAAGAGTGACGAGGGAGGGCTTTTTGGTTTTGTTTTTTTCAAGACAGGATTTCTCTGTGTAGCCCTGGCTGTCTTAGAACTCACTCTGTAAACCAGGCTGTCCTCAAACTCAGAGATCTGCTTGCCTCTGCCACCCGGGTGCTGGGATTAAAGGCATGCACCACCACCTCCTCTTGAAGGAGGATTTTTCTTTGTCCTCTGGACCCCTGTCTCAGGGCCTGCCTCTGAGAATCCCTCCTGCCCCCTCCCTCTCCTGTTCCTGAAACAGCTTCCTCCTTGAGTTGCTCAGCCAGCATTTCATTCAGCAGATGTTGCAGCCGCTCTGACACTTCACTTCCTGTAGTGATAGCTTTTTAACCCTCTGTGATTGCGACCAGCCCAGGATCTCACTCATCCCCTCAGCTCGATTGAAAGATAAAGTCTCCCAGAGCAGAGGCTGATTCCTGCTCCTTCCACAGCCCCACAGTGCCCGCCTCCGGGGGCAGGGTCAGTGCCTGAGCCTCGTGAGGCATTCAAACATAGCTGGAGGGGAGCAGTAAGCACAGGCCTAGTCCCAGCATGCCGCTTAACTGCTGGGTAGCTGCGGAGACTCCGTGGGTCCCGAAGCCCCAGGCTACCTTCCCGGTCAAGGCTGTTATTATGATGGGTTCTTTAGGCAGAGCGTGTACTGGGGCTGCGATAGGGAGGGCATATCCATTGTTACTTCTTAGATCTTCTTGGTTAGAAGAGCTGCTCAAAGCCAGTGTGGGGCTTGTCTGCAATCCTCCAGGTCCAGGCCAGTGGTTGAGGCGGCAGATGGGGAGGGACATGCATTGGCTTGTATTCACACTTGTATTGGTGTGAAGACTGGGTGAGAAGGCCCCAGGCTCTCTGCCACTATTGAGGGACGGCAGCTTTTAGCTAGCCCATGGCCACCCATGAGGAGTTAACTGGACGTGGCCTCACGTGGGTGGCTTACAGTCCTCTCTCCCCCAAGATTCCACGCTGCCTTCACTGGGGACAGGGGCTATGAATAACAACACTGGGGCTCTCTGAGGAAGGGGACACCAGAAGCCTCATTTCCCAGAGCGGAAACAGCCTCACCAGGGGAAGAGCTTTGCCCAGCGTCATGCCTGCTGTCCTTCTCAAAGACAAACGCAGGCGTTTCGGTAACAGGTTTGAATCCCAGCTCCGCAACTCAACTGGCTGACAGAGCATGAGCAAATCCCAAGCCTAAAGCCCAGTTTGTGCAAGAGGCTGTTGGTGGAAGATGACAGGTGGAGCTTCTTCGCTGGGAGGGTCAGAGGAAGGGCTGCATGCCAAGTGTGTGTGAGAATCCAGTGCCGTGCCCCTGTCCAGCGCTGTGACCCTGAACTCAGTGAAGGTGCTGCTCCTCCCAGACAGCCTGACTGCCCAGAGGGAGAGCACAGCTGTGGCCAGGATGGCAGGGCCTGTTAAAGGCCTTATGAGAGAAAAGATGGTGGCTTATAAGGAAAAGAGGTCAAAGAAGAAAAACTGGAAGTGATTAAGGTTCAAAGATCTTCTGAGTAAAGGACGGTCTGAGGAGGTAGCTCATTGGGAGAGTGCTTGCCATGCATACACAAAGCCATGGGTTCAATCCTGGTTCTGTATAAACAAGAGTGGTCGCACACTTGGAAGGCTAAGGCAAGGGGGTTGGTTCTAGTGTTGGCCTGGATGACAGAGTGACACTCTGTCTTAAAAAAAAAAAAAAAAAAAAATCACATTGTGAGTTCTAGGACAGCCTGGAGACCCATAGAGAGATTCTATCCTTAAAAAAGAAAATCAAACTGCCAAATAATAGTAAACCTTTTTTAAAAGATTCAAAGGAGGCTCAAATTCCAGGAAAATTAGTGACATGGGGCCTGGTCCACATTCCCTGGCCCTTGTTTTTTTTATTCCACAGAAATGGATTGTGCATCCACACAGGGTCACATCCTGTCTGAACGGTGCTCAGGGAGGATTAAGTTCTGTTTGTTGCAGTGATCAGGGAGGCAACACAAAAAGACCCCATCAGAGTGAAAATGGCTTGGAGTGTTTGGCTGTGTACACCATGCTGGGGGATCCCGAGGAAGCAGACCCACTGAAGAGATACTTTGTTTCTGTTTCTTTAATTACAGGCTGTGTTTTTTACGGCTGAGACAACACCTATAGATCCTTTTATAAGCTAGTGTTTTTATCAGGTGGGATGTCATAAACTTCCGCACTGTCATTATAAAACTCTGTAAATCTCACTGGCCTGTGATGTAGAGTGATGCCATATTTAATTGGGTTTGGACTTTTAGGTTATTTTCAGCTTTTCCTCTGTGGTAAATATTAGGAATATTGTTGTACTTGTTTCTAGTCTCTCTGGTTACTTCTTTCTTAAAGATTGCTGGTCACAGGGCACTAGGACATAGTATAATTATGTTTAAAACCTTCTCAATAATTCAGCAAGACTTGCCGCTCCAGGTGGCTTTCTGAGGTGATTTTTTAGGTGCCTATAACAGCTGTGGCATTGTGAGTCCTTAACTCTGTGTGTGGGTATGAGGAGCAAGTCGAGGGTAGAATGCTTTGACCATAAGCCTTGGGGCACCGGTCTTGGGCCTTTCATTTGTTAATCTTGGTCTGGCCACATCAGTTCTCCGTTTTGGAATCCACCCTTTCCCCTGTGATGGGGTGATGGTTCCAAGGCAGTGAAGGTAAGCACACAGCTTTACCCAGAATTCAGTGGGAGCACAGCAATTGTGTACTGCCGGATACAAGCTCCTTGGTTGGCACTGGCACAGTCTTGCTCTCTGGAAGCTGATGCTTCCAGATGAAGCCTTAGCATGTCTGCCTGTCCGGACACTGGAACAGCCAATACCCTAAGGAGCTCTGTAGATAATGGGGCAAAAGGCCAACATCAAATTCCAAAGGCAGAGAAAAAACAAATAGTTCTAGGTGCAGAAAAGCGGGGAAGTGATTGTCAAGCCAGCTGGGATTAAAAGAAGGAGGGTGGGGAGGGGCAAGGGGAGAGGCTGGAGGAACTGAGGAGGGCATAGAGGAAGGGCTGGCGCTGTCAGGACAGGAGGGAGGGTGGATCCAGTCAGCACAGGCTAGCTGGAGGATGGGCTGCTAGTTGGCCCAGCACCTAGGTCTGCGACTTACTCACTGTGTTATCCCTGACAAGAGCCTTACTCTTGCTGGTCACTAGTAAACCCATGTGCAGAAGAGCCCAGGACCTGCCCTTCTCAGGCATCCTCTGGTCTGGCAATGCCCTGAGGAAACTGAATGGCTTCCTAGACTGTTCCTCGAGAAGTGCTAATACCTACCCAAGTGCCATCTCTTCTGGAAAGAGAAGACCAGGTCTGCCGCAGGGCTCTCCAAATAATAGGAAGCCTTTTCTAAAACTTAGTGGAAGAAGACGTTCAGAAGAAAGGGACCTGCTTAAGGAGAGTAACCACGGGCAATTCAGGGACAAGGGAGCACACCTCCGAGTCAGGGGCTGCCGCTCACACCGTACCTCAGCAAAGACCAGACAGCGGTACCTGCTTTAGCCGTCAAAGTTCCTTTCACTGGACTTAAGGAGCAGGATCTGGTTTTCAGTCCTTGCTCATCCCCATGGCTAGATGCCCTGATGTTGCAGGCTGGGGTCCGTAGAACCAACACTGACCATGCTGGAAGTCCACGATGCCTGTGAAGGGAGCTTGCCTTTGTCGCAAAGGAGGCTAGGTCGGGAATGTAGGGTCCTCAGCACCTACCGGTTCCTGGTTTCTGGCCTGACTGAAATGCCTGGCAGTTTCTTCCACGACTTCCCTCCTCCACTACTGCTTTAGTCATGCTTCTGGTAATATGCTCTCTGCTAGGTCACAGTGACAGCATGATTTAGCTCTATTTAAGGAAAGGAACATAATTCTCTTCTTCCCCTATTTCTGTGTGATTTGGCTATTGGGCCTCGAAGTCAGAAAGTAGGGAGGCAGCCCTGAAAAAGAGACAGGGCCTGAGTCCTCATAGGAAGAACCCTCAACAGGCTGGGCGTGGTGGCACAGGCCTTTAATCCCAGCTCTCAGGAGACAGAGGCAGGTAGATCTCTGAGTTTGAGGCCAGCCTGGTCTATCGACCGAGTTTCAGAACAGCCAGGACTACCCAGAGAAATCCTATCTCAAAAAACAAAACAAGAGTGTTGGAAGCTAATATGTGCTCTTATTCCTCACCACAACTGCCTCTGCACAAAATGGTGACTTTCCAACTGCATTGCTCCATCTGCATTTGTGAGAGGGCAAGGAAGGACATTCCCTCCATCCCATTTATTCATTTTCCGTGTAAGCATCAACCCATTTCATTCTGTGAGTTTTCTCTCTCTGTGTGTGTGCATGAGTGCATAACGTTCTGCGGAAGTATGAAGGCACGTGTGTGTGTGTGTGTGTGTGTGTGTGTGTGTGTGTGTGTGTGCGTGTGTATGGAGGCCAGAGGTCAACACTGGACATCTTCCTCAGTGACTCTCCTCTTATTTTTTGAGACACGGTGTCACTGAACTGAAACTCACCAACTGTGATAAACCAGCTGTCAAATGAAGCCAGGGATCTGCCTGTCTCTGCATGCCCCGGTGCCCAGAGCAGGGCAACAGACATGTCTTCCACATGCAGCTTTTGTGTGCCAGCCGAGAATCTGAACTCACCTTCCAACCCTTGCTTGACAGGTCTGGGGCATGTCCCCCTCCCCCACCCTGTGGGTTTTAATGTTACGACTGTTTCTGTGATGAACCGTTTTCCTAGATTTGGCCGTTATGAGCCCCACAGGAGACTTCTAGTTCTCGGCTTTGCTCTCATTGCTTATTTTCTGACCCTAGATGTTTCTGAGCTATCTTGTAAATTACCTCACCCTCACTGGCTCTGAAATCAGCTTTCTCTGAGGAGCGAGCCTTGGTTCCTTTTGGGGTAAATCCAGAACTTCTGCTCATAAGTCACTGTCACCTTTTGTCTCAGAAACTGTTTGAAATAATAGTTTGAGGAGCATATTGAGGGACTATATGACACAATGATTGGAGGCCCCTGTGGGGTCCATGATTTAAAGAATTTTTGGAGACATAAGTCCTATTGCTATTTTATTATTGATAATAATACATTTACATCTATTCACTGACATGGAGAAAGGACAGGTCATGTGATTGTCATGCCAGGATGGCCCAGACCTCAAGAAAAGAAAGGACATTCACAAAGCACTGGAGATCTGGAGGCCAGAGGGTCCTTATTATTTATTTGCTCATGTACTTGTTCAGTCGGTTGGTGTTGGTGTTGGTGTTTTAAGATAGGCGTTCTCTGTGTGGTCCTGACTGCCCTGGAACTCGCTCTGTAGATCAGAGCAGGTCTGCCTGCCTCTGCTGCCATGCGGAGGGGCCTAAAGGTGCCGATGCCACCCATGGCTTCCAAGACTCTTCCTCCAAGACACTCTTTAACCACAAAGGATAAAGAAACTGCTAGATGTCACCTTTATCGGCTGATCAAAGTTAACACCCCCAAGCTGGGATGAGTTGACACATGTGCCCCCTGATCTGATACACAGGAGGACAGCTTCCTGGATGTGGTGTGACACCCCACACCCGCCAGCAGAGCCTAATCACAAGTAAAAGACGACACATAGAGTCAAACTGAGAGATGGGCTACAAAAACTGACCTGCAACCTTCCAGAGCATCACAGTCATGAATGCCCAGGAAGCATGGGAGAGTTGGCTCACACTGAAAAAAAAAAAAAAAAAAAAAAAACCCCAGAAGAAAAAGCATAGCTTTAAAGACTATCATGCTGGTGGGAGAGAGCATGGCTGCAGGTCAGACAGACTTAGACTGCTGTGAGAGTGCTCTTTTCCTTCATCCTTCCTTCCTTCTCTTACCCCTCCTCTGTCTCTCTGTCTCTCCTTTTTATTTCTTTCTTTTTCTGCCTTTTTTTTCTGTACTAGGGATTGAACCTGGGCCCTCTACATACTAGCTAAGTGTTCTAACTCTATAATCCAAGCTTGATGGTAAATTTCCTTATCTTTAATGTGGTTGTATAAGAAAATGTTCTTACTTTATGAAATGAATACTTGAAGAATTAAAGGATGAATAGGCACTGTGTATTTAACCTACTAAACAATATAACATGCTAATATGGTCAATTAAAAACAAACAGTGATAAAGCAGTAGGAGAAAATAAAACACTTAATAATTCTGGGTAGAGAGAAAAGGACTTTTAGTATTCTTTTCTCTAGGTTTAAAATTATATTTTATGTAATTAAAATTAAAATTCCAGGGGGTTCTGAAGCCCTCTTCTGGCCTTTGCAGGCACTACATGCACACAGAGCACAGACGGGCATACACACACACACACACACACGTATAAATAAAAATAAGCCAAAAACTTAAAGTAAAATTATTCAAAAGTAGAAGTCTGCAAAGGGAACATGGAAAAATAAACCTCTTATAAGAACCCTGAAAAGATGCTTGGAGGGCAGGCTTTGGAAGGGACTGGGGAGTCAGAGACCAGTGTTTTGGAAAGGTAAGCTATTCTGGACCTGACAAAAGTTATTTCTGGTCTGGGGTAAGGCTGTTTCAGGTGTCTGCTGTTTGGAAGTCACAGCAATGAAGCTTTTCCAGCCTGTGTGAATGGGGCCAGTGATATTGACATTACCATGTCTAAGGCACAGTCATGACTGTAGGCTGCCCCCTACTGGGAAGGGGCCTAGGTTCGTGGTGGCAAACACTGGTATGGACACATTATACACTTTTGGCCTACGTTTTAGGAAAACCCTGAAAAATACATGATTGGATCATTTTATTTCCCACACAAGAAGGCTGAGTCTTGGGCTGGAGTCCTTTGGTTGAGTCTAGGGCTGGTTCCCCTCCTAAGCCATGGCCCTGTGGGCATGCCTGGGTCTGCCCACTCTATCCTAGGCATATGTTCTTCCCTTTGCCTGTCCCTATTTGATTCTTAGCTTATTGATCCTATGACTCAAGTCAAGACTGAATCAAGACAACAGTTGGCTTGAATCAAGCTTTGCCTTACTGTGAACTGGCTATTTTCCTTTTTAAAAATATTTTTATTAATTAATTCAATTTACATCTCAGTTATAGGTCCCTCACTCCTTTTCTCCAAGTCCTACCTTCTCCCTTATTCCTTAAACTAGGGAACCCCCCTTACCTAGACACCCCAACTCTTCTATTCTCATGAGGACGGAGTTTGTCATGTAGTGCCTGTGGCCTGGTAGGGAAGTCCCATCAGGGGGAAGTGATCAGAAAGCAGGCAACATGGTCTGTGTCAGAGATATCCCCCACTCCCGTAACTAGTGGGCCCACACGAAGCCTAAGGTGTTTATCGGTCTTATCTTCTTGGGGTCTGTGCATTGTAGTATGTTATATGACTAAAATCTACTTATAAGTGAGTACATACCATGTGTGTCTTCCTGGGTCTGGGTTACCTCACTCAGGATGATCTTTTCTAGTTCCATCCATTTGCCTGCACATTTCATGATTTCCTTGTTTTTAATTGCTTAGTAGTATTCCATTGTGTAAATGTCCCACAGTTGCTTTAACCATTCTTAGGTTGAGGGACATCTGGGTTGTTTGCAGTTTCTGCTTATTACGAATAGAGCTGCTATGAACATGGTTGAGCAAGTGTCCTTGTTTGGTGGTGGTAGCAGCCAGTTATGCTTTCCTTCCCTGTCAATCAGGTCAGATCAGCTGTTGGTCTCAACACTGGACCTCAGTTCCGCCATTTGTGAAATGAAGCAGATGTAAAGAAAGAGGCTGGAGTTCTGACCCAAGGCTAAACATCTGAAACCTAGCATCAAAGGTTCGAGGCTGGGGCATAGTCTCCTGATATGCCACCATTTGAGACCCTCAGGTGGTCTCTGCCCTCCTAGTAGAGAGCTGGGCCCTGGAGAGTCCTGGGACTCACCTTCCTCACTCCTGACAGACAGTGCTTGGGAAGTCAGTCATACCCTCCGCAGCTGCAAGTGAGCGGATGGGAAGGCTCAGAAGGGCCGGAAGCCTTAGCTCTGCTGAAACCCGGTGCTGACATCACAGTCTGAGGACCAAGGGTCACACCTTCAGTCTCATTGAAGACCCTGGGGCAGAGTCTCCACCTAAGACTTCCATCCCCTCAGCGCAGCCCTTGGCCTCTTCACTTGCTTCTCAGCTGGGGACTCCCTGACTCCTCATTTTGCCCCTGCCTAGGCCCTGGCTCCTTGACACCAGCTCACGATGGGGATGAAAGGCTGCATTTGATGCAGTGACTCCAACAGGCTGACTGACCTCTCTAACGCTTCTGTCTTCCTCTCTGTGGAGAAGGATGACGGAGGCCTCACAGAGTATGTGACATGCTTAGCTCGGGGCAGTGAGAGTTCTGCAGGCTGTTCCTGCTGAACTTGCATCTCGCTTGGTCTCCTTAGTCATGTCCCTGCCCTCAGTCTGGCTTACTCCTCAACAGATTTGCTCTGTCCCTAAGCATTCAAGCATCATTTCTCTTGTCCATGTCCCCGGGTGGGAAGGCTCCATTCATTTCACTGGGTACACTGCAGTGAGTCTTCTTTCATGCTGGGGCAGGGCAGAGGGTACCCCAGAACATAGAACATGGGCCTTGGGCCACCTAGAAGGATAGACATCTCCCCCTCCCTGGGAGCAGTGGACTACGTTGGTCAGATACTGGGTTATCCTAGGTCAGCCATAGGCAGCATACACATTCCAAGGACCAAACAGCCTGCCAGGAGTTCCCTGCTGGCCACAGCCTACTGGCATTTGAGGATGCTCCACCAGAACAGAGGTTCCTCTCCCTCCAAGAGATGCATTATCAAAGCAGCATATAAGCACTAAAGAAGATGAAATGAATGCCATTACCAAGCGAAACTAAGATCAAGGCCCTCCCTGCTCCCTGGATGTCACTATGGAGTTTTCAGAGTCTCCTTAGTCTCCTTCTCTCCAGTCTCCTCCCCTCTTCAAGGTTCCAAATTCTCGCTTCAGACCCTCCCTCTAGCCTGGCATCAGCCCCACTAGTGAGGGTTGTTTCTATGGTGATAGCCCTTCCTCCAGCCCCTGAGAAGTCCTCTGAATTCCTTCACACTGACGTAAGTCAACATCAGTCCTGCCTGATTTTGTCTATCCAGTCCATCTCTTGGCTTTCCGGAGGAGGTGACAATTGAAGAGAGGCAGTTATGTGGGCCAAAGTCAAGGCGAAGATGGGGCAAGAAGAACCTCCCAAGCAAAGGAGAGATGTTGGGAAAAGAGATCTAAAATAAAAAGAGAATGAAGCACGATAACACAATAAAAAAAAGTCCAGTGTGAGGACAGTTTTGGAAAGTAGGCTGAGGTTAGGTCAATCAGGGTCCGTAGGCTTTAACTACAATGACCATTGACCTGAGAACAAGATCCATCAACACAGAAAAATAATAGCTAGAAGGTAGCCAGATTTGAGTCTGAAGGCGTCATATCACTCTGCTCTGTGGAGAGCAGCCAGCCACGAGCAGCAATAGCTTCACGTGTGCACAAACACAGCTGCACAGAGCCCTGGCGCTCAGAAATGAGCTTGACCAGGCTCTGATGCTCTCACGTTGATGTTTTGAAATTCCAAATAACATTATATTATTGCCGGGCATGGTGTTACATGCTTTTAATCCTACACTTGGAAGGCAGAGGTGGATCTTTGTGAGTTCAAGGCCAGCTTGGTCTCCAGAGTGAGTTTCAGGACAGCCAGGGCTGTTACAGAGAGAAACCCTGTCTTGAATTTATCTATCTAGCTATCTGTCTGTCTGTCTATCTATCTATACATACATACATATATAACATATATGTTTTAGGTGAGTTAATCATATATATGTATGTATGTGTGGAGTGGGGCTATGAAAGTGTGGGCAGATGCCACAGAACACATGTACAGGTCAAAGGATGATGTATGATAGAAGATTCTCTCCTTCTGCCATTGGGGCTTGGGGATTGAGCTCGGGTTATCTGGCTTGGTGGCACACATCTGTATCAGCTGAGCCATTTTGCTAGTCTTTGTGTGATTTTTCAGGAGCAGTCTGGTGTGACGGTGATGCTTCCTGTGTGGTAGCCTCCCACTGCTTCCCTTGGGCTGGTCCTCTGCCCCTCTCTCCCTGCTCCTGCCTAGGCCTGGTCTGCCTGCAGCAGAGATCCAGCTGCAGGTTTCTGGAGAGTCAGGGTTAGGAGTATACCCAATAGCATCTCAGGATGGGGCACTGCCGGTGTCCCTGACCCAGACTGACAAGTGACATATTTGGCAGATATACTTCTGTTCCATGTACCTAGCGCAACACCCTTGCTGAGTGCCTGTCTGTCAGGGACTGGGAATCGGATCATGAAGATGCCTGGCTCAACTTCCCTGTCCCCAGCAGAACACAGGCCAATCTGGTACCTGGCAAAAAACAAAAACAAACAAACAAAAAAAAAAACAGAACTTGATAGATTTCAGTGCCTGTTCCACAGATATCCATACCCAAGGGAGTGCAATTTAAAATAGTAAGTTAAAACTCCGTAGGTATTAAGCATCCCCAAACGTCTGCATTGGCTTTGCTTTTGTTGCTTGCATAGCTTAAAAGGACAAAGCAGCTTCGAGAGCTGAATTTTGCCTGTTGGCTGGCTGTGACAACCAGTGCTGTAATGACTGACTTGCAATTTATTTTCAGTCCTTGGGCCTATGACCTTTTGAATTCTTCAAACATGTATGTTCAAAATGTTATGTCAAACAGTCTGGGCTGGCTTGGGTGGGGTTCTCCCTCGCAGTGTGGCCTGGGGAGCAGCTGCCTAAACCTCAAGGCAAATTATGTTTTGAAGCCTCAGAAACAGTCATTAAGAAGCTGTGATTTTCAGGCCCAGGTGCCCCTCCCTAAGGACTGGGTTGGTGTGGGCGATGGCTGGTGAGGGAGGTGATCTTGCTAAGTACCATCCTCTGAAGGCTTCTCACACATCTCTGTCCTGTTTCTTTCCTCTGTCTCTATATCCCACAGCTTCACTCACCCTCCCTGGGAGTGCCATCCAGGCCTTACTGTTACTGAAAACCCCCTCTCTGCTCACTTCCCACCTCCCTGTCACTGCGAGGTCTTCTGCTTCCGCCCCATAAGGAGGGATCTTTCTGGAAGTTGTCTTACAGTCTGTAATTCCCTCAGGGGAGAAACCAGATCTGCTGCCCTCCTGGCAGACCTGTCCTGGCTGGGCCTGACAGGAGATGGTAGGCAGCATTCTTGTGGCTCTCAGCTGAGAAGGTCCCATGGTCACTGTGACTCTCCCCAGCCTCTCTAACAGCTCCAAGGGGTCTGTCTGTTCTCATGGCGCTGATGCTGAAGTGTGATCTACTCTTAGCCAGGGAGCCAGCAGGGGAGATCTCCCGGGAGGCTGAGGGCCAGGACTTTGGAGAAGACAGCCCGGCTTCCCCTTTCCTCCTTGGATGTGATGCATCTGGAGGTGTAGACTGGGGGTGACACAGCTGGTGAGGAGGAAGGCCATCAATGGAAGAGTTAAGAACAAGCCAGAGTCTTAGAGCAGCTTGAGACGCCCTGCTTCCCGACCCGGGGTAGCTGGCAGTAACGCCTCCCTGTCACACACTCTTATTCCTACTGTGTATGGTGAAGAGCCTTCCCGGCTGACACACGTAACAGTGAACACAGCCACGTGCTGAGCCCAGCTGCCTCCTCCAGCTCAGGCTTTCCACCTCTCACCCGGGCAGAGGTGTGGGATAGAACTGCATGTTGCTGACGTGACCGCAGAGGCTTAGGGCATTTGTGTTAGAGACCTGGCACCTCACCAGCCCTCTGCCTCTTCACCCTTTGAATTTGAGGGAGTCAAGGTGATCACTGGATTTCTCGTCTTACGGATGCGTGTGGGACAGAGCAGGACTGACAGACTTAACGGTGCCTCTGGCGCTTAGCTGGCTGTTCTGGATGCCCAGACCTAGACGTTGTAAAAGGTAAAGGGTGAAGGAAAGCCTTGTACATGGAAGGTGGGAGGATTTGCCCCAGCAATGAAGACCAATCGAGGCAGTCCAGAGAGAGTGCTGGGATGCCAGGCATGTTGGCACACATCATCCGTCATCCCAGTACTCAGCAGGTAGGGGCAGGAGGGCCAGGAATTCAAGGCCAGTCAGAGCCCCAGGAGACCCTGTCTCAGAAAAACAAGACAGAGAAAGGGGGTGTGCAAGAGCAAAGTGTGGATCTAGAGGGGGAAACACTGGACAGAAGAGAGAGAGCGAAAAAGGGACCTGGGGAGTCCAGGAGGAGCCACTTTCTTTTCCTGCCAGTTAAAGCAAGGCTCCCGGGAATGGAGGGCTCTGGACTGCTTTCCAAACTCCAGGTCTCGCCCCGTTCTACAGATGGGGACACTGAGCTGGGGAATCTGCCGGCCTTGCACAGGGCCGTCGAAGAGCCAGGTGACTACACCATGAGCTGTCTGCACCTGCAAGTAACAGAACCCCTGGGTGCTGCGGGGCTAGAGCTGCTTCTCCGGGGCTGAAGGGATGGCTCACTGGTTATGGGTCACTGGTGTTCTGAAGGGTCAGAGTCCGATCCCCAGCATGGGCATCGGGCAGCTAAGCTAACGCCCGTAACTCCAGCTCCAGCGGCTCTGGCGGCCTCTGCAGGCCTCTGTACACACAGCTACACATACACATATACACACAAATAAAAATTAGAAACTAAAAATTGAAAAAGACGCTTGCAAGTCCCAGGATTCTAGAGAGAAGGGCTTCCAGCACCATGCCGGTTCTGTTTCTTCTTGGGGGTTGTTTAGGGAAGCCTGGGTATAGCTCTCCCTAAGCCCTGGCATGTGTAACCCACTCCTGGGAGCTCAGCTGCCTGACCCACCCAGTCAGTCCTAAGGTGAGCCTCGGTGAGGGTGGTGATTAGCTGATTAGAGGACAACCCCTGACTCATCCTTTTCACCTGCCCGCCCGGGGCTCCCAGAAGCCTTTTCTGCTGAGTGGGCAAACCCTGTCTGGGAAGAGTGTTCCCCAGGACCTGCCCTACAAAGAGAAATTCCAGAAGCTTCTTGATGCAAAATGCTTTCCCCAAAACTGGAGGTGGTGGACAGGGAGGCTGAGGCTCTGAGTTAGAAGATCAATCAGGATCCTTCGGGGACTGAAGGGGAAAGTCCAGATTAAAGGAAAGCCTGGGTCTCCAGACTTCTCTTGTCTTAGATTTACACAGGGACCAGGAGCCATGCCACATCAGGCTGAGCTCCCTGAGCTGGTTACCTGCTCACTCCCAGTCTGTGCTCTCATAGCTCTAGGACCTCAGCTGTGTCTGCCCCAAGCTGCGAGCAACTTGAGGGTGGGGCCTAGGCTAGGGCGTGAACAGCTAAGGTTAGAATGAATGGTGGATGTCCTTGACCAGGGTGAGATCCCAAGAGCCTAACCTCTTGGTGCCCGGGACAGGTAGGCAACAGCCTCAGGATTCCTGACTTGATGGTTCTAAGGCTAAACTGGGCCAGGACGTGAGCAGGCGGCAGCGTGGCAGGTGTCAGGCGGGGCTGTGTAGGAAAGATGCAGCAGCTCCACTTCCTGTGGGTTAGAGCCCCGCGCCTGCCCTGGGGGAGGTTGCACAAACCCTTCCTGTGCAGGCCCTCAGGCTGCCTGCCTGTCTGCCGGGCTGTGCACATCCTGCCTCTTTCCCAGCCTGCCACCTGGGCTGCCTGCCCTGGGCCTCGGCCTGCGTCCTCCTCCGTCACTGGGTCTGGGAGAGCCTGGGCTGGACATCGTGGCCCACCCTTGCATCGCTGGGCAGGGTTCCTTCCTCATTTCGCCGCTGATTCTAGCCCCAAACAAAACAGGTTGAGCTTTTCTCCCCTCCCTCCGGCAGTTGTCTCTGGCTTGTGGCTGCCTTCTGAGCGGTGCAGACGGCGCCGGCTGGGAGTGGGAGGGAGGGCCTGGGCCAGCGTGCTAGGACTGGGACGTGCTCCTGGCTCCCGGCCCGTGTTCAGCCTGGCTAGAGACCGGAGTGCTAGCATTTGACACAACAGCCGCCTGAGGATGATGGCCCAGCTGCAGTTCCGAGATGCCTTCTGGGTGAGTGGAGTCGACTGGGGGCAGTGAGCTTGTGGAACAGGTCCAGCCCGCAGGAATCACCTGGGAGGCTGACATAGGGTTGCAGCCCCGTAAAGGAAGCTCTCTCATAAAAAAAACGTGCCCTGACTTTGGTCTTAATCATCACGGAGGTGGCCTGGGCCACAGTCTCTACTGACATGAAAAGCTAGAGGGGCCCTGGCTGAGATAATGATTTCTCTACAGACATCACCCCCACAGCCGCCAGAGAAATGGCCTCTGTGCTCACAGGCTCATTCTCCTCCGGGACATGCAGCCCAGCAGCAGGGCTTGCCAGGACAGCCTGATGGAGGATCTGAGGATACGGGGAATGGTGACAAGGGAGAGGTGGGCAGCCCCCGCGCCAGGCCAACTTTTCTTTGGTCTGGGACCCAGCTTTGTGCGGGCTGGGCAGGTCACAGTTTCTCTCTGGGCCTCAGTTTCTACGTCTATATAATGGAGATAAGTACAAATATTTGGCACCTGAAGGTGACCCAGTGCAGTCCAGCCCCGATGCCCGGCCAGCGTTACTTCTCTCTCACCCAACCTCTGATCCCTGTTCACCTCTGGTTCCTGAAAGGAGGCAGCTGGGCTGTGAATCTCCCTGCTTGCTGTTCCGAATTCAGCGCAGGTGTAAATCAAATCCCATGAAATGAGGGAACCTGGCCAGCCCGTGGCAGTAAAGGGGGTTGGCCCGGGCCACAGTGTGCCTGGTCCTCTTGTTTTTCCACTTTTCCTTCAGTTTTCCTCCGCCCCTGACTGTCCCAGCACGGCTCTTGGAATCAAGCTGAGACCTTTCAGTTAAAGCTGGAATGCTCTCTCCTGAGGGTGACACCCCAACACCACGGGGGCCTCTCAAGACCTCCATGTGGCTCTGCCTCAGCCGGGGCTCCTTCCTGGAGCTGCCGCTGGAGGATGAGGGTTGGTGAGCCACCCTGCCTTCCTTTCCGGCCAGCTTTGGTTGGGGCCTGTGGAAAGTGTAGTGTAGGTGGCCTTCCTCCCTTAAAAACAGACTTCGCAGAGGGCCTTGCCTGGAGAGGACGCCTTGCGCCTGTCTGGGCCTCACTTTCTCCATCTTTACACAGAGAGCGTAGGCCCTATCCAGAGTTGTCAATGAAGGCAGCTGGCTTGCCCATCTCATTCACCAAGGATGCCCACTGCTCAAGCTGACAGCCAGAATCCAGCTGCTGCAGGACTTGGAGCCCTGCAGCCCAGGAGAGCCGGAGACCCTGGCCGTTTTATCCCTTGTGTCTCTGTCCCAACCCCAAACCCTGGGCTCACCTTCCCCAGATGAAAGCTGAGGCAAACAGCAGACCCGGTGGCAGGGTCCAGGCAGAAGGGTGCACATAGAACATCGGGGTGTGGCAGCAGTGGCGGGAGCAGCAGCACCCGGCTCACCCAGGCTGCTTCCTGGGTGGGGTCCCTCCCGTACCTTGTACTTGCCTCATGTCTGGGCTGCTGCAGACCTGGAGACTTCAGCCACCTTCTCCTAGGCCTGGCTTAGGAGACGCTTCCTAGGAAGGCAGAGCAGGGACAAGGAGGAAAGTGGACAGCGGGAACCTTTCTGCCCCAGAACCCTGTGGCCTGACACTCTGAAAAATAGTCTTAGGCTTAGAAAAATGCCACATGCCTGAAATCTCAGCTCAGGGGCAAGAGGGTCAAAGTCAGTGCAAAGCAAGCCCTGGTCTGTGTGGTAAGAACCTGTCTTAGCACAGTGAGAAAGAGAAACCAAGGCAGTGGGCGAGAAGGGAACAAAAGTGAGGGAGAAGGATAAAAGAAGAAGCTAGCCAGTCTTTTTTCAGTGTATTTGTATTTATTTTTGCTTTATGTGTTTGGGTATTTTGCCTGCGTGTTCATACATCATGTGTATGCCGTGCCTGTGTAAGCCAGAGGAAGGCGTCACTCTGTACTTACAGTGGTGAGCCACCTTTTGGGAGTAGGAATCAAACCCAAGTCCTCTGGAAGAGCGAGCTAATGCTCTTCACCACCAAGCCATCTCTCTAGCTCCAAAAGCTAGTTTTTAAGAAGTGAAGGAAGCCTCTGAGCAGGAGGGAACATATGAAGTCTCAGAACACGTCATTTTTCTGGCAGCTCTGTCTGTCCTGAACACAGGTAGGAACCAGACATATTTCTAATACCAGTCCGTAATAAGGAGGGAAGCAAAGGCTTCCTAGGAATTAAAGACATTGTTAACTAAGCTATCATCAGAGTTCAGATACTTTACTTACAGAAGGCGTGTGCATGCGTGCGGGCGTGCGTGCCATAAGAGTGTAGGTCAGAGAATGGCCTCTGGTGTGAGTCTCCCTTTTGCCTGTTTGAGACAGGGTCTCAAACTGCTGCTGGGTGCACCTGGCTGTCTAGCTGGACCTTGAGCTTCCAGGAACTCTCCCATCTCTCCAACCTTGCTTTAGGTGCCCTGGGACTATCGACATGCGCTGCACCTGATCTTTTGTGGGTTCTGGAATTCAAACTTGAGTCTCTATACTTACATGCAGAGTACTTTGCCTACTAGCTATCTCCCCAGCCCCCACCCCAAGCTTTTAAAAGGCTCCACAATGTTTATTTACCCCCAGTTTGAACAAGCAGTCTAGAGGACAATCCTCCCGGCCAAACCGCCACCATCTTTCTGAGCTTAGCTGGGCCTGTTGGCTGGAGAACATCTCTGCCACGCTTGATGCTATTGGTTCTCTCTTGGACAGAAGGACCGAGAGAGTAATGACGACCTCACCTGAGTAGCCAGCTGCCGCTCCCGCCCAGTTGTCTGCAGTGTTGCCCTAAGTTCACGTGGCCTGGCCTTGGGTTCTGGGGGAAGGGTTAGAGCATCCTCACAGGGAAGGACTCTGGAGAGGCTCCATCTGAGAAGCCGTGAGGGAAGTGATCATCCCTGCTGGGTGCAGACCTTCTGTGGGCTGTTTCAAAGTCATCCATGTTCCCTCCCATGACCCCTCACCCATTGCCCGTTGGTTCCCCACGTGGGCTTCATTGGCTTTGGGTACATTAGTTTGTCCCGTGTGAGGAGAGGGAATTCCCTCCATCTAGGGAAGGAACTTTAGCAAGGAGTGTGTCCGTGGGGCCCTGTAGATACAGCGTGTAGAAGTCTGTCTGGGCCTTGATTCATAGTCGGTGATAGAAAAAGGTTGGTAGACCTGAGCTAGTAGTTGCTTTCTTACCTGGTAGCAAAGAAAAGAGAAATGATAGAAAACAGATATAATAGGCTGGGCACGATGGTCCCACACCTGTAATCTAGTATTTGAGAGGTGGAGGCAAAAGAATAGCACGTTTAGGATACCCTGGGCTACAAAGGGAGCTGTAGACCACCAGATACACGTTGAAGCCCTGTCTCGAGTGCCCCCTCCCAGAAAAAGTAGATACAGTGGCTTAGAAGTAGAGGGACATTTAGCAGCAGAATAGAAGTAGCCCTGTCTGTCATTAGCCCTGCATTGCAATCCGTCCACACAGCCACATCATACTGAAGGCCTGCTTCTGGCTGTGCAGAGCATTCAGAGGCTAGCTGCTGCAGGAGGAAGTGTGGGTAGCTGGCCACAGGGAGGGAAGGGATAGTTTGATCTCTGTTAAAATACACATGATAACATTGTTATTGACTATGACATTGTAGATCTGCAGGTAATCTGTGGCTAAGACTCAGAGCAGGACCTGTCAGGTAAGACCAGGTTGGGGCTGAGAATACCAGGCTTCCTCCACTGAGAGGGCTTTGTGCTTGATAGAACCTGCTCAGCCCTGGGCCACAAGCTGTAAGCTAGCCCAGGCCACCACAGCCCCAGATGCCAGAGGCCATGAATGTCCCATGGTCCACTTGTCTTTCTGAACTCATTTTCCCTTGGTTTCATTTCTTAAGTCCTATGTGAGTGTGTGTGTGTGTGTCTCAAAATTACATTTTAATTAATTTATAGGAGGGCACACTCACCAAGGCATGCCAGTGTAGGTCAAAGTTCACCTTGCAGGAGTCCTTTCTCTTTCTTCCACCATGGGGGTTCTGGGGATCAAACTCAGGTCCTCAGGCTCCGCAGTAAGCACCCTTACCCACTGAACCATTTTCCCAGCCCCCACAGATAGTTTTCTGTGGAATTCTGCCCTAGATCTAAAACATACCTTTGAGTTTTATTCCCACGTCTAGCTGATAGACTGTCTTGCCTTCAAGGATATCATGGCTCAGCTGGAGATCTTGAGGGCCCCAAACGATTGGGCTAGGCAAGGCCTGTTCTCAAACAGCAGTATCCAAGTAGGGCCTCCCAACCTGGTCTCTCTGCTCAGTGCTACTTGTGTAGCCAATACCTTTGCACAGAAATTCTTAAGTCTTGTTTTTTTTTTAAGATTTATTTTTATTTATTATTTATACAGTGTTCTGCCTGCATGTATGTCTAAACACCAAAGAGGACACCAGATATCATTACAGATGGTTATAAGCCACCATGTGGTTGCTGGGAACCATGTGGTTCCAGGACCTTTGGAAGAGCAGCCAGTGCTCTTAACCTCTGAGCCATCTCTCCAACCCTCTTAGGTATTGCTTTCAAAGGGAAAATCTATTTATGAGCCAAATTTCCAGAAGATTAATCTGATCTCTTTGGGGATAGTTGAAAGGGAAAAAAAAGTGCTAAAAGAGGTTCCCCATATGATGTCATGTGCCCTCACTTGTTTGGGAGCAAAGGGAGATGGCAGAGCTTTTCCCTCTAGCACACAGTCATGTCTCATCCTTCAAGGCTGGGCCTGTCCCTTCCCTGTGTGTCCCCTTAACTGCTGGTGCCTCTTCCCCTTCCTAGTCCCGAGACTCTGAGTTTCCCCATTTAAGCTGAGAAAGCTGGGAGGGGGGTAAGGGTGGTTAGCATCTCCTGAAGTTATTTGTCCTCTGTCTAGGACCTGTCTACCATGGTGCCAAGATAGTGCGTCATTTTCCATGTTGAAAGTCTGTCCTGGGTTATTAAAACTATGAGTATGTCTTCTTTAAGAAAAAAAAAATCAATTAACATAAGACCCAAGAAGAAAAGTGGAAAATTCAAGAAAAAAAACTAGGGAAGAGTACCTTTACATCATCCCATATAAACAGTAACATTTTGCTACTTACGATTAGTTTACATAGGCACAAGCATACGATGTGCAGAATTTTGTAGTCTCTCATTTTATGTTTCTACTATTTAAATTTTCACTTTAAATAATGGTAAAGTGCAAATATCATAAAATGTATCAATTGGATACTTGCCTCTCTGATGTATTCAGTTGAAGAATTTGTTCTTGAATATTTGTATAAAACCACTAGGATGAAAACTTGAGACATGTGCTACTTAACAGGAAATTGTTCTAATAGTCACAGTAAAGGGAACTGAAAAGCATTATTTCCAAATCCACTGTGCTGCCTAGTTGGCCAAATATGAATCAAACACATCACAATTCGTTCCTCTCAGAGTCTGGCATTTTCTTCATGATAATGTACTTGGGAGGCTGAGGCAGGAGGATTGTGAGATTGACTACTATGGACTATGTAAGGAGTCTGAGTCTAGCCTGTACTACATAGTGAGACTTGTCACAAAACAGCAACAGTGAGAGGACGTGAAAAGCAAAAGGTCCAATCATGAAAGCTAATCTGAGCATGCAAGAGCCAATGGGACTGCAGGGAATGGTGAAACCGGGCTCAACTATGTATGTACGGTGAAGCTGGGCCTCATGGTTTTCAACAAACTTACCACCAGCTGGCTGATCGGTGGTAGCCATGATGCCCAAAGGCCGCATTTCCACCTAGGGATTTGACCAGCAGGGCAGGGATAAAGTCTTCAGGTGATGCCATCTATTCCTCAGCTTCGCTCCCCATCCCCCAGGTCCTGGCTCCACTCGCGCCCTGCCCTTCCCCATCTTACCCATCTTTCTGTTGTATAGCTCAGTTGCGCTGGGACTGTTCACTTGTAGTGTGACCCTCGGCCTTCTAGCACAAACCTGTGGACACGACTGAACCTTTGTCATCTTCAGCGGCACATGTTGGGTGGCAAGACAGCTCTCCAGCTTTGGGGTTAGTCAACACGCTGTAATTTGCGGATCCAGTCCCAGAGTCCGTGGTCATTCCAGCCAGTGATACAAGGGATTGGCCTTTGGATATAAAGCCTTTCACTTGGGGATTATTTTGGGGATAGATGTCTGAAAGAAGCCACTGCTTTGAAGAGGGGGTCAGTTCCTCAGTGTTGGCGTGAGCAGCTGTTCTAGACCTCTTCAAGGCCCCTGGCCAGGTACGAGCCTTCTCACGGTGGCAGGGGAGATCCGAGCGACTTTGAAAGGTATGGGCCTGTGGGGGACAAACTGGAGCCAACAAACCTTTGAGGGGGGACTTGCAGCAGGGCAGGAGCCAGTGGCTCCTTAGGGTCAAGGGGCCAGTGGCTACATGTGGGCCAGTGGCTGGGAAACAACGGGGGCGAAGAGGGAGTGCAGGAGGTGAAGCAGCAGGCTCTGGTGTGCAGCCTTGGCTGCCGTTAGCCACCTTCCACATCTGCTGTGCCTGTTGGCAAGAAAGGGGTCGGTCTGCAGAATGTGTGTTGAGTTGGTTATCAGCAGAAACCAGCATAAGCTTGTCCTCACAGCCAGACTCTCTGGAAGGCTACACAGGGATGAGTGAAAGTGGTTAGCTGCTGGGAGCACAAGAGAAAAGAAAATGGCTAGGTGGCTGTGAGCATTTTCCTAATATAAATGTGTCTATTACTGAGTTCCGAACTATGTCAATTTAACACTCAGTGAATCAAACAAATCAACGCGGACAAGAGGATGTTTGTTTCAAGTTCTTAGTCTCAGCTGCTCAGGTCACCCCCAGAGGAAGCCAGCACAGCATCTCTGTGCCAGCACCAGGATGGTCACCCCACGTGTGTCCCCAGCTATACCCTGCGAGGAGATAGTCAGACTTCTTGGAAGCTCCAGGGCACAAGCAGCTCAATGCCCTCTGCCCTCTGCTCTTGGATTCTAAGAACCTCTTGGTTGGGTTATATAATCTGTGTGGGATGTCCTGCCCGCCCCCACCTGGCTTAACACTGGTTTCTGTGGGGTCAGGAGATGTGGCCTCTGTCTGCCTTTTCTCATTCTAATGGAGTAGGGGGTGTCTTTACTCTGCAAGTAAATATAGATTGCATGCGTCATTAAAAAGAGAGAGAGAGAGAGAGAGAGAGAGAGAGAGAGAGAGAGAGAAACAACTTAAAACAAAACCAGTGATTCCCAGTTTCAAAGCCAGAAGGTATTTTTAGGCAAAGTTTGTGGTCTGATCGCGTCAACCCTTCCACAGGCTGTGCATGAGGACAGCCAGAGACTAAGAGCTTGGCACCGCGGTGCCCAGTCAACTGGCCAGCTGTCTGCAGGTGTTAGGGGATGGCAAGGATTTGTGGCTGGGCTGGCTCTGCTTTTTTGTTGTTTTTTTGTTTTGTGTTGGTTTGTCTTTTTAGACAGGGTTTCTCTGTGTAGCCCTGGCTGTCTTGGACTCACTCTGTAGACCAGGCTGGCCTCAAACTCCCAGTGCTGGGATGAAAGGTGTACACCACCACCTAGCAGACCTGCCTGGTTCTGCTTTTGTAATGCCTGCCTATGATCCCTGGAGGGTATACGAGCTACAGCATCCATTCTGCAGAAAATGTGAGGAGATTCTCCATGACCCACTTTGCCCTTTAGGCAAAAACGCAAACATTTCCCTGGCTCTTCTGGCATCTGCATAGAACTAGAGCGGCCCCAGGGAGGCTTAGGGGAGTTGGGGAGCATGGTGCTTCCTTGGATGTTATAGGGTGGGGAGCACTTGGGGGCTAGGAGGAGGGCAGAGCAGAGGTGTGGAAAGGGGGCGGGTCACGGTGGGTATTGTGCAAGGCAGCTGGAGGAAGGGCAGCCCAGGCTGGGTTGTGTAAAGCTTCTGCCCCAGGGTGGCAGAAACGCTTCCTCTTCTGAGCCTTTCCTATGGTGGCAGGGGCCGAAGGCTACAGCTGGACTACCCTCCCACCTCACCAGAGCTGGGTGACACCGCAGAGGGAAGGAAATCAGTGGGAAAGCCGAAAATGTCCTGACTGAGCTGCCTGCATGCCCCAGGGCTACCGTCTGTGACGGCTGTGGAGGCCACGCCCTTGAAGGCTGTTATTTCTGTCTTCTAGATGTCCAAGGAAACAGACAGGCTTTCTTGATGCCTTGCCTGGTCTCACCCTCACTTTCTGGATGAGCTTGGGGACAGTAATTTCCCTTTCCGAGCCCCACTTTGCTTATCTATTTTGGAGCTATGAGTCACCATCGCCTACAAACTGGCTCAGAAGAAGGGAGGCTCCAGGCCGTGGTAGGAGACCATCACTGGTTCACCAGAGAGAGCTGGGCCAGGATGGGTCTCACGAAAGATCTTTAATGGGGTACGTGTCTCTTGAACATAAATCTTTCTAGCATGCCTCTGGTTTTAAGTCACATAAGGAGGGACCTGTGTCATCTCCCTCAATTACACTAATGGTCCTATGAAATTTCTGTTCTTCTTTTTTTATTTAATAATTATTTTTCAGTCAGGCATGGTACAGGAGTAGTGGGTGGCACATAACTGTAATCCAAGCACTGGGAAGGCTGGGATAGGAGAATCCTGAGTTCAAGACCAGCCTGGACAATGTAGCAAGATTCTGTCTCAAAAAATTAAAAAAAAAAAATGTTAACAGATCCATAACAATTGAGTTGAGATGATTCCATGGTAAGGAAGCCGCTGTGTGAGCATGAGAACCTGAGTTCAAATCCCCAGCACCCGTGTAAAAGCCATGTATAACCCCAGTGCTGGGAAGGTTCAGACAGGTGGACTCCTGAAGCTGATGGTCAGTCAGCCTAACTGAATGGATAAGCTCCAGGTTGAGTGAGTGACCCTGTCCCTAAAATAAATAAAAATAAGGTGAAGAACAACTGAAGAAGGACCCTAAAGTTGACCTCTGGCCTCCACAGACAGGAACATGTGCACACATAGTGAACAAGCACATACATACCGCACACACACACACACACTCTCTCACAAACACACATTCATGCATGCACACATATGCACACACATAAGAACCACATATATTAATGGGGCATCATGAAATGGCTTGATAACATATATTGTATAATCATACCCACTTCCTTAAACTCTATCATTCCTTCATTGTGAAAACTTCCAAAATCATTATTTTCAGCTTTTTGGAACAAGTGTATAGCATTGTTCAGTGTGTGGTGTTCCTGTTCCAGCTTTGAACAGAAGAAACAGGCTGGGAGGGGAGAAGTGGGATGAGGAATTCAGACCCAGGCGGGCTTGGCTGCTGCCAGGGTTAGAGGGACCCCAAGGGGTTCTGTAAGGGGTTGGCATTAGCTGAGACCCTGTACCCTGAGAATGGGCGATTGAGCATGTAGGATGGCCAGCTGCCATTAGGTGATGGCAGGTGCCCCCAGAGATTTGCCAGAAGTGTGAAGTTGGGGTGCCAGCTGGGACCCAGGGCATCTCAGCTGCAGAGAGGAATGGGAAAAGGAAGCACCCTGGGTGAAAGAGAAAGTAACGGTTGCGGCAGGTCTCAGCTTGCCATGCTCAAGAGACCACAGGGAGGCCCTGTGGCCAGAAGGAAGGACTGAGGCACGCAGAGGAGGCAAGGTCAGAGCTAGAGCAGGACCGGAGCTCTCAAAAGCCCCAGTGCCTGGCTGTGGACCAATTAGGTCAAATTTTCTGAGCGCAGAGTTGGCCTTAAATGTGAATGCCCCAGGAGCACTGGTTATGGGCCCCGGTGCTGGCAGAGCCCTTGCTCAGTCTTCATCACTGGTGGGGCTTCCTTGACTCACATGAGGAGCAGGTAGTTTTGAAAGTTTGGTGTATGTGTGTGGGGTTTCGTGGTAAACATTTGTAGCATAAACTTTATCACCTTACCAGCACAGCACTGTCAGACAGTGGCATTAAGCGCTCTTACTGTTTCTAGAACTGTTTAGAGTCTGAACAGAAGCCACTCCCCATGAATGACATAACTCGTCCTTTCCTGCTCTATGTTTGTTTGCCACGGCTGTGACATCATACCTGGGGAATCATCTTATAAAGAGGGAAGGGTTCCTTGGGGCCGTGGCTTCAAATGGCTTCTTGGTCCTGTCGTGCAGCAGAGCCTCATCGGAGCAAAGCTGTTCACCTCATGGCAACCAGGAAGACAGGGAAGATTGTGGGAGAGGGGTACAGGGAAGGAGGAAGACAGGAGGTCGAAGAAGGAAGTGGAAGGAGAGGAGAGAGGGAGAAGGAGGAGAGAGAGAAGGAAAGCTGGGTCCTGGTACCTTCCTCAGGAGCAGGCTCCTAATGACATAACTTCCTCCATCAGGAGCTACCTTCTAAAGACTCTGCCACCTTCCCATAGTGCCACATGCTGGCGTCCAAGCCCTGACTGTAGGCCTTTGGAAGATCTTCTCTCCTCATACCATTTCATCTCTCCTCTACTTGTGTGAGCATTGGGCAGGGGGGTGGGGATGGGGTGGAGACGCCCTCTGTGAATTGAACCTAAGGCTTTGCCTGTGCAAAGCAGGCACTCTCTCAAAGGCTCCATCACCACTGATTTTTTTTTTTTTTAGTCCTTTTTAATTTTAATTTTTTGGTCTTTTTTAAATTAATTACACTTTATTCACTTTGTATCCCCCCATAAGCCCCTCCCTCCTCCCCTCCCAATCCCACCCTCCCTCCCCCTTCCCAAATCCACCATCACCACTTCTTGCTCCGTTCATTTGTTGATTTCGGTTGTGCTTGTTGGTTTGGACAGGGTCTCTCTCTGCAGTCCAGGCAGCCCTTGAACAGTGGCTGTTCTGCCTCTGGAGTGAGAGCTGTGTACAGCACACCCAGCTCTCTGTGTGCCTCTGCGAGTTTGACTAGTCTAGGTACCCACAACCATACAAGACCCCAGCCCTATTTATTTTCCTCTGTCTGGCTTAATAGACTTGACATAGTGTCTTTGAGGCTCATTCATGCTGTAGTATCTGTCAGGAATTTTCTCTTGTATGGCACAATCACAGTCTGTTATAGTGAAGAAAACAGGTCAGGGGTCTTAGAAAATGACCATGTGATCCAAATCACGTGGTCAAGCAGAGAGTTGGTAAAGCAGAAAGTTTTACTTCTGTAGGAGTTGAACAGGCAAGCTCACCTGCAGGGATTTTATTCCTAAAGCAAAGGGGTCCTGTGCTTCACACTGACTTGAGCTCACATTCTTGCAGGACTGGCTGATGGAGAACAATGCAGCTATAAGCAGAGTGCAGTTTTTAGCAGAAAGGGCAACTCTGAGCACATATTCTGATTTCAAGAAGTGCTGGCCCTGGAGGGATTTGAAATTCTCCCAAGTGGCTTCTTTTTAAAAAAAAAATTTTTTTTTTCATGGAATTTTGTCTTATTTGACCATTTGATAGGAAAGACAGCACAGTTTCTTTACAACTCAGACAGGGAGTGAGCGAGCATCTGCCTGTGCCCTCATCCAGCGACAGACATTTGCCGGGTCTTCCTTTCGGCTGTGGTGATGAATGCTGCTCTTCATTCAGCGAGGATCTGGAATCGGGTTTCCGGATTACATGCTAAGGCCATGCTCAACTTCCATCTCAATGTTGGGGTCAAACTCAGGGCCTTGTACGTGGAAGGTAAATGCCCTACCCTGCACTCTCCCCCAAGCCCACCATCATCAACATTCTAACAAACTGGTTTCCATACTGACTGCCCATTTTATGTTCCTTCGGCATTGGGGGAGAGTTGGGATTCTTCTACCTCTTTGCTGAGGCTTGTTAATTTCTTTCTCATTTTGAGTCATGGCAATCCTAGGCATGAAGTGGTATTAACTGTGGTTTGATTTGCATTTCCCTGATGACTCACAGTGTAGGGCTTTTCCTGTGCTAGGTGGCCACTGATGTATCTTTTTCAGAGAAGTGTCTACTCAAGACCTCTGCCCATTTTGAATCGTGTCATTCATCTTCTTGTTGTTGAGTCCATGCTGTACTTTCGGTGCTCATTCCTTAGGAGAGGTGTGATTTTTTTTTCAAATCTTTATTCCATTTTGTAAGTTGTCTTTTTATTCTCTTTTGATACACATTTACTCATTTTATTGAAGTCTAGCTTACCTGTTTTTTTGTTTTGTTTTGTTTTGTTTTGTCATAATGTCATATTCAGGATGACAGTGACAAAAAAAAATTAAACTCCAGGAAGCTTTCTTCTTAGAAAAGAAGCTTTCTTCTTCTAGGGGTTGGAGAGATGGCTCAGTGGTTAAGGGTACTTTCTGCTCCTCCAGAGGATCTGAGTTCAGATTCCAGTGCCCATAACAGGTGGCTCACATCCACCTTTAAGCCAGCTCCAAGGAACTTTTGTCCTCTGAGGAGAGCTGCACAAATGTGGCACACACTCAGACACATACATAAAACTAAACAAGCAAACAAATACATGTTTAAAAATTACTTTATCATAAATGTGAGGTTTTATTTCTGGACTCTTAAAAATAATTTAATGTATCTGGATGCCCTACCTACATGTATCTCCGTGTATCACTGCACATACACAGGCCTACTGCCTGCAGAGGCCAGAAGAGGCCAGTGGCTACCCTAGAACTGAAGTTACAGATGTGAGCTGCCATGCTGGGCATCAAACTCCGGTCTTCTAGAAGAACGGCCAGTGTTCTCAATCACTGACCAGTCTCTCCAGCACCTCTTTCTGGATTCTTAATCCTACTCCATTGTTCTATGAGCCTGCCTTTGGGCCAGTACCATGGTTTTTATTACTGTAGATCTATAGTAAAGTTTGGAATCAAGAAGTATGCATCTTCAAACTTTGCTTTTTCTTAAGATGGTTTTGGCTGTTTGGGTTTTCAAGTAGGGTGGTTTTGTTCTTCTTTAATAGGTGAGGAAACTGACTGAGGTCTGGGCCTTTCTTTGGTTCCTTTGTCTGGCCTGGCAAAGGCCACTCAGGACAAGGCCCATTGCATCCCTACCCTGGGTACACTAGGGAGACCCATAGCTGTTGGATCTTCTTGGAGGTGACCTGCCTCTGTCTCTTTGTCAAGCTCTTGATTTCCGGCCCTCCTCCAGGCTCCACAGGCTCTCAGTATTCTTCAAGGACGGTCTGAGGGAAGCTTGGCAGCCCAGGCTCCTTCATGGACCATGATAGGCCCTGCCATGAATCAGTGCTGCTGTGACCTCTGCCTGCCTGACCTGCTGTGACATTTGGGTCTCTGGCCTCTGCTTCAAGGACCACAGCCTCTGAAGCAAATGGTATTCCTTTCTTGGTGTCCTCTCAGCACCTGGACCAGCTCAAGGGGATGGAAGGCTCAGAAGGCCAGCTGAGGATAGTTCAAGCAAGCAAGGCTAGAGGTGTCGAGCAGGGGTGAGGAGAGCAGGGATCCTCACCAAGTGTAGACCATGTCCCTGGAGCTGTGTGCACCACTGAATCAAGATGGACGGGGAGCATGGCGTGATGGGAGGGATCAGAAGTGCCAGGACGACTCTTTGATGTGGGAAAGAGTGAAAACTGACCCTGGAGACCTGAGTGTGGCTCAGGCCAAGAGCTGAGTGGGAGGCAGGATCTTCCACCAGCCAGTGGGGATTTCATCCCAGCCTTCAGGTCGTTCCCAGCTCTAGTGGAAGGAATTTGTACACACAGACTGAGAAGAAGTGTGTGTGTGTGTGTGTGTGTGTGTGTGTGTGTGTGTGTGTGTGTGCATGCAAGCACAGGTGCCTGTTCGTGCACGGGTGCCTGTGCATGTGCGTGTGGTATGTGTGTGTTTTTAAGGGTTTATTTGTTTATTATGTATGCAGTGTTCTACCTGCATGCACACCTACGCCAGGAGAGCACTCCAGATCTCACTATAGATGGTGTGAGCCCAGTGTGTGTAAAGTTGTGTGTGTGTTTTAGATTGGGACCTTATGGTTCACTGCTGGCTGGCTAGCAAGCTGCTGGAACTCACCAATCTCCAGTTCTCCAGTGCTTAGATTAGAGGTGCATTTTACCAGCTGAGCTTTCTCTTAGCCTGAGAAGGATCCGTCAAATAATAAATGCACAGGAGCCCTGGCCTGCCCAGCTTCCCAAGGCCCAGAGGACAGGGAAAGGAAGCTTTTGCTGTAGAGAGACAAAGTTTCCCAGAGCGTGGCTCTATGCATGTGCTCCCTGGCTGTGTTTGGCAAGGCAAAATGTCCCAGTTCCAACATGGAGTCCCTTTCTTAGAGGGTACCATCTTCTCTCTCTCTCTGACCTTAGAACCCAATCTATTATATTAATGGTCAGCCCTGTGAGCCCTTCAACTCTTTGCACCTCTGGTCTCTTGTCTAAGAAGGATGTGGTGTAAATCAGCTTCTCTGGATAGGAGACTGAGGCTGAGAGACATGCAAGCCTTAAGGGCAGGGAATCTCACGTTCTTGCTGAAGTACCTGGCCTAGCCAGCCAGAACAGGGGTCCACTCTGAGTCCATACCCTACTGAGGCTGCAGGAGAGCCTGAAAGGCTTTCTCTAGAGGGAGGGAGACCAGAGCAGACGCCCCTTTAGGTCCAGAAGCTCATTTCTGTCTTTTGAGAAAACCCAGTTGCATTTCACAGCCACAGAGCAGGACTTCCCACATCAGTCCTGCAGAGCACGAGATGTATGTGTTCACCCAGTTTCCAGGTGGAAAAACTGAGATCCAGATAAGTGTCACAGTGAGGCTTCAGCCCCAGTTCTCCTTTTAATTTCCCTTTTGGTTGTCTTTTAGTCAATATGTGCTAACCACAATAGGCTTCATTTCCCAGAAGCTCGCTGAGTGTCCAGCCTTCTTTCTGAGTCATTCTGTTGAGTTCTCAGCGCCCTGGAAGGGATGATGGTGTTTACCCTACCTTATGCAGGCAGAGGGCTCCTCGCTAGGGGTTAAGTGACTAGCCCCAGGGCTGTGTTAGTGGGACTGATCAGGCCCAGAACCCAGGGCTCAGCTCTTCCTGTCCCTTGCTGGAACTCCCTCTCAGGCCAGTGCTCTCCTGAGACATCCTCTGGCAGGAAAGAGGAGGGGCTGTGACACCTGGGGATGGCATCTTTCAGGGACAACGTCTGACCCTTTGGTGCCTGGTTCCAAGCAGAGGAATCCCTCACAGGATACAGGAAGGAGCCCTGTGTGGACCAGCTAAGAGCGGGCCCCGAGCAGTGTCTGTCCTTCCTTTGAAGACAGTCTGGGGCCCTTCAGGTTTGCTCTAGGAGGTCTGTGTTTTCTCCTGGTCTCGGGGTCAGGGAGGCTTCATTCCCTCCTCTTCATTCACCACCAAAGCTCCCACCTCTTCCTTTGTTCACTTACCCTCACCCAAGGCCCAGGCCTCCTACCCTACTCTCTGCGGTGAGCCCTGGAGCGACTGCTGACTCAGCACAGCAGGGGCCGCACGGATGGTATGCCGTTAGCCTTGTTGACCTTGGAGCCACTGCTCTGTGGTGGGGAGAGTCGCAGCACAGCACCGGCTTTGCAGGTTCTTGGGGGCCAGAGGGGGTCCCACAGCAAGAGCACCTGTCTCATGCTGGTTGGTACCCCACCAGATCCCACACGCCACTGGCTTCCTTCTTCTGGATTTGGAATCTGCCTCGTCCTCTGTGTTCCCTGGAGGGATTTGATCCCTCGGTTTGCCTGACATGCTTCTGCCGGGCCAGCTGAGTACCTCTTCTTTAGACTCTCTGTCTGTCCCTTCCTGGCTCTGTTGGCTACTACCTTGAAAGTGGACACAAAAACTACAGACTTCTCCATCCGAAGGATTCGTTTCCATCTTGGCCTCTGCCTGCAAGGTGTTCTCTCCCCAGCATGCATCCCCTCCCCATTTCTGCATTTCTAACATTTTGCTTTCATAAATCAGGACACAGAAGTTGAGCTTGAGTTGAGCCTTTAACAATGCAGCGTAGTGGGGGACACAGCAGCCCCTCCCAGAACAGGGCCTCTCAAGGACCGTGTAGGGTCTTCCTTCCTCACAACTGAGACCCTTTTGCTTTTGTTTGTGTTTGTTTGTTTTTGACACAAGGTCTCACTGTGTAACCCTGGCTGTCCTGGAACTTGCTATTGAAGAAAGGCTGACCTTGAGCACAAGAGACCTGTCTGTGTCTGCCCCTCCAGCGCTGTAATTGAAGGTATATGTCACCATGCCTGGCCACTGAGGCCCATTTAAACTCATAACACGTGTCAACCAGCTAGGCCTTATTGAAAAGCGGCGTGCTCTTTCACACCTGCTTCTCGAATCCTCAGGGCCACTCTGTGCCGTGTTCAGTGTGAGCAAGTTCATGTGCAGCAGGCCCACGTCCACACTCACACTGGCTCCTTGGGTGGTTCCTGGAAAGGCCTGACAGCTCACAGCGTTCTGTCTGCTGGACTCCCAGAGGCTGCAGGATAGCCATCAGCCACAGCCCTGTGGCTCCCCTGTAATTTGGAGCCCACTGTGGAGCCACACACCCCCAAATCCTGGCAGGTTAGCAACGCAGGGGAAGGGCCCTGCAAGGCCAGAGGACATCAGACCACAACATGGTTGAAGGTTCTGGAAACTTGCTGTTAGCCTTGACGCTCTGGTTAGCCCAGCTGAACACAGAACGACTCTCAGCTCAAAGGGAGTAAGAGTTTATTCTTAAGCCAAATATGAATGACTATGGCCCCAGGACAAGTGGCCCCAAAAGATAAAGTCCATGTGAAAGTGTTTCATACCTCAAACAGTGCTGGGTGGATGGACACACACACACATTTGATTAGTTGCAGAACAAAGGATCTCATAAATCAAGACACTTATTACATACATTGGTAGGTGAGTGACAGCAAAGAGGGTTTTGATGCTATCTCGTGGCATTCTTAGCTTTGGAATTGGCAGAAGCCAGTGACCCGCCAGGAGTACACTTTAAAGACTCTGATTGTCGCAAGTTTATTAGGTCAGACACAGAGAAGGGCTTTCAGGGGCACTAAAAGCAGCCCAAAATGGCTTAACTTTGGTCTGAAGCATTTTAACTCTCCATAATCACTAAGTTGCTACATTTGGCCTTGTAGATCCTTTAATGCAGATGTTTGTCTGCCAGTTTCTGTGTATGCTCATCTGCCCCCGTGAGTGTAGCACAGTCTCTAAAAAGTAAGTCTGCCTTTGCCTTATTGACCCCCCCCCCTCTCCAACTCCTAGCCTGGGCCATCTCAGAAAAACTGCCAAGTGCCTCTCTCCCAGCCTCTGCCTGTCTGTACAGGGGCCCTTCTGACTGCATGCCAGAAGGACAAAACATCTAGATGAGCAGATGACCTGAGTCCTCTCCGGGCAGTCCCCTGCCTGTGCACACATCACCAGCAATGGGGCTCTCTCCACCTATGCTGGCACTGCGCTGAACTTCCATGACTGTCTCTGGGCTGTTCTGTCTGCCTCAGTGACTCAAGGACTGGGTTTCTGGAAATGCCAACCACTGATGTTTCTTCTGCCCTGATGGGCCCCCAAAATCTGTAGAGAGGACAGCATTCCCCCAGACATTGAGTTTATGAACTTCTCCCTACTCTCCCCTTCCCCCTGACTCTCTAGGTTAGTAATTGCCACATTCACTGAAACTTCTGGCTGTCCATTGTCCATCAATCCATCTGTCTGTCTGTCCATCCAAGTCAGAGTTGATTATTTGAGCCTTTAATTAACTGGCCAGTAAATATGAGGGCGAGCCCATCTCAGGGTGATTACTGGGGCAATGGAAAAGCTTGCTTACTGACTTAGCCTTCCTGTGTGTACAGCAGTGCACAATGTCAGCCTCAGAACACGTGTCAGAAACAGAGAAGCAGCCTGGCTAACTGTTGAAGGGTGGCGAGCAATGACTCGTCAAATCCACAAGCAAGGGGGCTGGGCCCCTCCTGGGACACCAGGAGCAGCCACAGGGCTGCACCTTCTAGAGGAGTCCCATGGTGCTCCTCTGGCCCTTCATCAGTGCAGCTTGAGCACAGGCTCTGGGTACCAGGTCCTGCAAGGAGCCAAGCAGTGCAACCGCCACCTTCCTGGAGTTCACCGTCTCCAGGGCACCGTGTTCACTCTGCCTTTGTGGTTGGGTTTCTGAAATCATCAGAGACAAGCAACAGGAAAGCAGTTGCTAGTGACAGAGCAATGGCAGGCACGGTGGCTGCAGAGTCCCTACTGTCAAATGACTGAGGGAGGAGAGAAGGAATAGGAGGCAGAGGCAGGTGGATCTCTGTGAGTTCCAGGACAGCCAGGGATATACAGAGAAACCCTGCTTTGAAAAACTAAAAAAGGGGGGAAGAAAGCAGGAGGAGGAGATAGAGGAGGAAGAGGAGGAGCAGGAGAAAGAGGAGGAGGAAGACCCTATGAGACACTAGAAAGGGTTTCACTTGTAGGTAGGATGCAATGGGAAACTTACTGTGTTTTTCTGACTTGCAGATCTCATTTCCCCAACACGTGGGCACCTCTGGGGCTTTTGTAGCCATTTTCAAATAGAAGCCTGGTGGGTCCAACCTGGTATTCAAATCTTACCGTGTCACAGAGAGCTGCTGCTCTCCCGGCTTTGAACACGGAGCCTCGGGTGGAGGGTACAGGGCTGAGGAGTTGCCTCTCACTTGCCATGTTGTTCATTGCTGCCCAGTCAGTGGCTTCCGGTGCCTCCGTGGGCAGGGTACTGAGGTGTGGCTCTGAGGGAGTCTTTTCTCTCCACGGCCGTTGTAACTGGTGGTGATGTCCCAGCTGGTAGGTGCCACAGGACAGCCTTTCCCTCCTGGTAGCCTCTCTGCCTTCCTCACTGTCCCTCTGGAATGCCCATTGTTTGTTTCCTGCAGCTGCCATTGCTGGCCCCCTAACCTGTCCCAACAGTTTGTGCCATGAAGCTGCTTTGGGTGGGAAGGCACACCTGTCCTAACGTACTCCTGGACAGAGTTAGGCCCCCACTTGGTTCTTGGGTTAAATCTGTTTATTTACTGATTTATTCATTCATTCATTCATTCATTCATTCATTCGTTCATTGGGTGCTTGGTGTATTGCATGCCTCTGTGCCACATGTGTGCCTGGTATTCATGGAGGCCAGAAGGGGGCATCAGATTCCCTGGAACTGGAGCTATAGATAGTTGTGAGCTGCCATGTAGGTGCTGGGAATCAAACCCAGGTCCCCTGCAAGAGCAGCCAGTGCTCTTAACTGCTGACCCAGCTCTCCAGACCCCCAAGTAAAATTCTAATGCAATTCTTGCTGAACACTCCCACGCTGGGCTCGATTCCTCTCTCCATTCTGTAAACATCCGCAGCCACAACCCCTCCTGAATTGCTAGGGAAGATGAAACCACTGGTCCACGTGATGCCAAAGCTCCAACTCACATCAGCACCCTGCTGAAAGCCACTGGAAGTCACTTTCTGTGTCCCCTCCCCGGTTTGGAAGGCCCGAGATGGGTGACTTCAGCTCAGCTGCCCAGCTTTATTTCTGCCATATGAAAACTAAGACCAAAACCCGGGGCCCTCCCAAGGCTAGAAGCTCATCTGTCTTCGTCGTCTCTGTTCTGGAACTCTATTCAGGAACCTTTGAAAATGGCTCTCCCCTGCTCCAAGTGGATCTGGGGTGGGGGAAGGGCAGGATGACTCATTTCCCCCAGCCAGGCCACAAGGCCACAGTTCATGGATGATTCTCTCTGATGGAAGGGTGTTGGCTAGCCAGCAGGGGGAGGCATAGGAGGCTAGCATTGACCAAGCAGCCATCCTGAGTATGGAGCCTGGTAGAGAGATGGAGTATTGGAGGCTTAGGTCCAGGCTCCTGGTCGGTCTGGGCCAGCCGAGTTCACATTCTGGCTGTGTCTTTCAGGTCATGCAACCTGTGTGGGTCCCATTTTCCTTACCTGTAAGGAAGAGGGAGTCGTAATCCTGACCTCAGCGCCTGCCTCTGGACCAGCTCTGATCTGTGTTCGCTGTCCTCGCGTGGCCACCCTAGGTCATGTGCTTCTCAGATCAACTATGTAGTGAGAACTGTGAGGCCATTTGCACAAAGAAGGAAGTGGAGGCTGGGAACAGCCAGGGCCATGGCGTGCATGTGTGAAGTGAACCACAGCCGGTCTGTGGCGTTCCTTCCAGCCTCCCGAGCGGGACGGGGTGCCGGTACTGAGCTCCAGCACCCCGAGTGGGTCTAGCCTACATAAAGCCTCTTGCCCAAACATCCTGGGTAAAGAAAGCAGGGCCAAGAAGGGGAAGTAGCTTGCTCAGGGGGGCCTGGTCAGTGTGGCCAACCCCCAGAGCCACCAAGAGCAATATGAGCTGGAGAAGGAGGAAGTGGTGGGGGGAATGGAGGCTGCTTCTCCAGCCAATCCGTGGGCCACAGCAGGGTCTGGCAGCTCAAAGGCCTGAAAATGGCACACCCTGGGCCCCCAGAGGGGTCAGCGGACACCCCTGCATAGCAAGGCACTGGGACTTCTGTGCTCCCTCAAGGCTAAGGCAGGAAGAAGCATCCTCCTGGGCCCGTCCTCCTGGAGGCCTGGGTTGGCCCCCTGGGGCTTGGAGGGGCCACATGCCACAAGGCATAGCTGACCCCACACCTGGCTCAGGGGCCTTCCCACAGAAGGAACCGTGTCTACCGACCACCAAGGCCCCTGGCCTGACGTGAGTTAGTCCCAGCCCACCAGGCTGGGTGTGGCATCTAGCTGCTTTCTCATGTTCTCTAGGCAGTGTGGCTCTGGCCAGCCTGGCACACCTGTGAGCCCCTGATACCCAGATTAAAACCTGGACTACAGCCTTGCTTTGAGGTGGAGACAACTTGAGTAATCATCTTCCAAAGATACCTTTTGTTTTGGCTTGGGTTCTTGGGTGTTGGTTTGCTTGTATTTTGTTGTAGTTTGTTTTGGGTGTTTTGTTTTGTTTTTTGAGGCAGGATCTCACCCCACAGCATAGGTCAGACTTGACCTCATGCTCCTCTTACCCCAGACTCCCAAGTACTGAGATGAAAGGCACTGTGTTATCATGTGCAGCCTGAAAATCTATGGCCTGTGGATGCATGCATGCATACATGCATGAGAGAGAGAGACGGAGAGAGAACAATTTCAGGTGTCCTTCCTCAGGAGCCATTCACCTTTCTTATTGAGGCAGAGTCTGTTTCTGGAATTTGGAGCCCACTAATTCAGCAAGCCCCGGGATCTGCCTCCCCCAAGCCAGGGTTACAGGCGTACACCACCACGCCTAGCTTTTTTCATATGGTTGCTAGAGATCAGAGCCATGTCTTCAGGCTTGTGTAGCAAACACTTTATCAGGTGAACCATCTCTCTAATACAAAAGCTACCTTTCCTCCTCCATGTATCTCCTGCATGGGGTTTTGCTTTGAGCCACATCAAAATCTATATTTTTAAATTTAATTTTTTGATGCTTAAAGTGAAATTACTTCTGGGCAGAATGGCTCAGTGGCCTCAGTCTACTGAATGCCTCTGAGGCCCAGTGGACCTGGAATACTCCAAGTTCTGTTGAGTTGCTCTGACCAGTCTCCCACCCTCTTTGGGTGGCCCCATTGCCCTCTCTCCTTTGCTGGGTCTTGGTGTTTTCAACAGGATAAGGGCTGGGATGTCCTGAAGTAGTGTGTGGTAGAGTTTGCCACTGTCAGGCTGATTTCCCCCATGCCCAGTATCCCAGCCACTGAAACCTTTGTTAAGAGTAAATGCAAAGAAAGACTGGGTCCCAAGTTTCAGCTCCACTTGCTCATAGGACTTGGGACCTTTATGGTTAGGAAGTAGGATGGTCCAATGTATGGGGAACAAAGACTAGAAGCAAAGTGACCTGCATGTGCACAAAATGTACAGCTCTTCATGGTCAGAAAGTGGGGCATTAGTGAGGAAACTTTCAGCTTCTTGAGGTAAAATGATCATTCCATGGACCTATGGAGACTCAGCTGAAGAACAGTGGTTCTATACAGAAATGACCTTCAGTTTCCTGAATAGTGGCCTAGACATAATTTTCATGGCCTAATCATCAGCGGTTTCAGCCTAGCAAAACGTGGGGAACTGATAATATACAGCTCAGTTGTGTGACCTTCACAATTGGTAACTTCTAATGAAAACTAAAAGTGCCTAGGGAGGGCATGGAGGCTCAGCCAGAGCAGGGGATGGTACCTGCCTCAGTGTTTGCTGGCTGCTGATTATCAAAGCCAGGCTATCCTCCATGGCGTCTTGGAAGTGAAAGTCATAGTCTCTGGATGCTGTATTTTATGAATGTATCAGGTCCTGGAGTGCTGCCTAGGGTAGCTGTCTTTGGCTACTCTCTGGGTTCTTCTTTCTTCCACCTTTCTCCACTCTCATCTCCCTAACACTTGATAGGAGAGGAAAAAAAGGACAGAGGGGAAAGGAAAGAAATTCCTGAATAAAGTCAGGGATTGCAAAGGGAGTACATTATTTTTAGACTGTTTCCTGCTGATTAGGGATGTTGAGTTCCTTGGGGCAAGTTTGATCTTCGCCATCAGGATATCTAGTTTCTTCTTGTTGATTCTACTACCAATAGCAACCAACAACCTACCAGGCCTCTTGGGACCCTAGGATTTATGTACCCTCTGAAAAGTCCCCACAATTCTAAAAGTCACACACTTGCAGACAGTATCTGCATCAGGCAAAATCACCCCTCTGCTAAAGCATGGGCAAATCATAGTTATCTGCTGTGGTCAGTCTGAAGCAGCCTCACATCCCACACCTGGGTTTAAAACAAACACGTATTCTTAATATTTCTGTGTTTTTAAAAGAAACCAAAATTCTAGACTTCTTGCCACAGCCTAGGGCTGCAGAAGATCCATACAGCTGCAAAGCCCTTCTCATGGCAAAAGCCTAGCAGATGGCAGTGGATCAAGGAAGAGCTTCATTTTCTTAAAAGATTTGTCTCTAATTTATGTGCACATGTGCATAACGGTGCCTGTGGAGGCCAAACGAGAGTGGCAAACTCCCTGGCACTGGAATTCCAGGAGGCTGTGAGCCACCTGGCATGGGATGTGGGAACTAAACTTGGTCTTAACCTCTGAGCTGTCCCAGGGCCCAGACAGGGCTCTATTTTCATGTTTTAGTTTAAGGGACAATCATGGGCAGGATTTGGTTGAGCTAGGGGTGGACAGGAGGAGGTGAATGAGGTGGAGGAGAGAGAAGAAAGGAAGCTAGGACACCCCTGGTGTGCTTGGATAGATGGTGGACCTTCTGACTGACTGGTTCTTTCCTACAATCTGGTTCCTTCTTTCCTCAACAGCACACCCAGCAGTAAACAAATCTGTCTACTGAGAAGCTGGCTGGTGTGGGGGTGAAGGAGGAGAGGGGGGGTGGGCAGGGATGGGAGGCAAGGTAGGCAGCCCCGAGGGGCTAGACACTTCCTTAGAACAGCTGAGTCACTTGTGCTGTGGTTCATTCTGTCCGATGCCACAGCAGCACCAGGGCTGGATGGGAGTCTCTGGCCTCCAGCCGGTGCTGTGGGGTCTCTAGATCTGAAGACCTGGCTACAGGCTGTCTTGCTGCCTTTCGTGGCCTCCAGCATGGCTGGTGTAAGTCTGGTTTGGTTTTCCTTTTCTACTCTGGGACTTAGGAGACAGAAAGATCCCCTAGAGAGTCAGGACTGAGTGCAGTGTGTGTGTGTGTGTGTGTGTGTGTACATAGACCCCGTTAGTCCTCCCTGCATGTTTTCCTGAGAGGCACAGTGGAGAAACAGGCCTCTGAGGGGCTAGTTTGTAATATGTCCCCAGGCAAGCCTTTCCTTTGTCTGGAGCTTAGTTTCTTAAGAGCTGAAGGGCACTGGACAGATCCGTCACAGTTCTGGGGTCTGGGGTTTTGTGGCCTGAAGTTTACATTCAGCTCAGTGACCCCATGGGGCGCTCAGGGTAGGGGTCTGCGGCTTCTGACTCACTTTTTTCCCCATGCTGCTACAGGATTTGATTTGGGAGTCCTTGGAGAGGGCAGAGGACAGGTAGGGGAAGCTGTGATCTTAGCTCAGAAGCAAGTGGCTGCCCTTGAAGGACATAAAACAACAACAACAACAACAATAATAATGGAGTCTGGTTCAGGATGGCACAACCTAGACTCGGGGGTAGGGGTCAGGGGCGGGAGATGCCTGCCCCAAATGGGTCTGTAGCAGGTTTCAGGGGCAACTCTCAAAGGCTGGGGTCTCAGATAGCCAGCCTAGATCCACGTCTCAGTGGCCTGTGGGCAGTGGTTCTGGCCTGGCCCTCTGCAAGGCTGCTCAAAGAAGGGGATGTGAGCCTGAGGGCTGACGTGAGCCTGGGGGCTGACATGAGCTTGGGGGTTGACGTGAGCCTGGGAGCCGCCGTGAGCCTGGGGGCTGATGTGAGCCTGGGGGCTGATGTGAGCCTGGGGGCTAACGTGAGCCTGGGGGCTGACTCGAGTCTAGGGGCTGATGTGAGCCTAGGGGCTGACATGAGCCTGGGGGTTGACGTGATCTTGGAGGCCGCCGTGAGCCTGGGGGCTGACTCGAGCCTGGGGGCTGCAATCTTACAGAGCTCAACACCTCCAGTTGACTGAGGGATGTGTGGAAAGGTCCCGTTTATGTCCTCTGTATTCTGCCCCAGTCTGATTCTCTGTAGACTTTGAAGCAAGCCAAGCGGCCTGCAGGGAGCTCCCTGGAGGTGGAAGCCAGGGCTTCTTGTGTGCTAGGCTATCACCCGACCCCTAAACCTTGACTTCAGCCGTGCTCCACACACACTCATAATTTGAGGGGACGCGTGGGCACAGGCAGGGACCAGGTTGAGGACCGGTGGCCCCGGGAGAGACTCACTGACCTCTGACAGGCTCTGTGGGTGGGTGTGGGAGGTGTACTTAGGGAAGCTGGGGTTCCTTTCAGTCACTGGGGCTTTGAGAGGATCTGAGGAATGGAGAGGACACACCGGTAGGGGCCAGATCTCCCCTGTCCACCCAGAGTTAGAGGTCTGATGAACATGAGGGTGAGGTAGACACGCCCCACAGCCTGGAGCCAGCCACACACAGGGCCCGGAGAGCTGCGGCGGGGGCCCTAGGTGTGCCCCGTGGCAGGGACGCCCTTGAACTCTCCCTCTGTCCTCCGGTTGCCCACACTGGCCGCGCAGAATTCTTAGAACCCGCTAGTGGGAGACACGAAGTCAGGTTGGTAGGGGGCACCTGGCCTGTCTTGGCAAGGCCTACGCACAAGGTCGGCTGCTTCCCAGAATTCCCACAGATGCCCTTCCACCCCAGTTAAGAGACGACTGGGGGTCACAGCTGGGGGTGCAGAACTTGAGCCAGGCAGCTGGGTCTGCCACCAGCCACCGCTGTTGCCTCCTGAGCCTGCTTCCTCACTCAGGGGGAAGTCCTAATGTCATAGGGCGGTCCGAGAGAGGGGATCTGGGGTCCCGCTGTCCCCATGGAGCCGCAGAGGGGCCCTTCTCATCCATCCACTGTCTTAGACTCTTGAGGGCCCCACCCTGGCGGCGGTGGTTCTGGAACCTCCATCTCGGGGTGGTGCCCTGTGCCGGGTGAGGCCGAGCCCCACTCTGAAAAGAGGGACGAGGAGGCCGGAGAAAGGGGCTGTTCTCAGAAGCCCACAGGGCGCTGCTGCTCTCCCGGCTCTCACGAGTGTGCTGTGCTCCAGTGCAGGGACTTCACGACGCACACAGGGTACGAGGTCCTGCTGCAGCGGCTGCTGGACGGCAGGAAGATGTGCAAGGATGTGGAGGAGCTGCTCAGGCAGAGGTGAGCAGGGCCGGGCCGGGCGCTCAGGGCAGAGGGGGAGGGAGTCGTTATGTTCCCCAGAGCCCGGATGCCATCAGTATGCGTCTGTTTTCAAAAGTCAGGTGCCGAAGTTGAGCAGTTATGGGGACGTGAGTTCAAATCCCGTTCTATAGCGAGAGGGGATGCAGTGTCAGGAGAACCCCCAGAAGCTCGTGGGCCAGGATCCTAGCAAATGGTCAGCACACATTCCACACATACACACTCTCACACACACTTACATACACACACACACACACACACACACACACACACACACACACAGCCAGAGATCTCTGTTGTCTCCAGTGGCCCCTGGGGCTGGGCCTCCCCCAGGGGCGACCGGTGCTGCATCGCTCAGGACAGGACAGTTTTCAGCTGACACTTCTCCCCGGGAGAGAGAGCTCACCCTATTCAGTAGGCGTCTTGCCAGCAAAGTGTGATGAGAGAGCTTGGGTTCTGCGCGTTGGGGGGCCGCGGCCAGCTGCCCGCGGTGAAAGGGGCAGCGCTCGCTCTGCCGTTACAGGGCCCAGGCGGAGGAGAGGTACGGGAAGGAGCTGGTGCAGATCGCCCGCAAGGCCGGCGGCCAGACGGAGATCAAGTAAGAGCCGGCGGCGCCCTCCTCTCCCGAGGCACCTTCCGGGCCTCCCCGGGGCTTGGGCCTTTCTGCTGGGGTAGCCTGGGCGGGCGCCCGCCCCCTGCCGGTCCTCCGGCATTGCGCTCCGGGCAGCCTGGGAATGGAAAGGGGGCGCACGGTCTCCGCGCACCGTGGAGTGGTCGTGGGGTCGTCGAGGCTCTGGGTGGGCCTTGCTGCTTTCTTCCGAAGGCTGCAGGGGCGGCGGCCACCGGCCTCGTTTTGTCGCCCCCTGTCTGACCCCACGCCCGTCTGGGAGGGGATAGCTTGCAGGGGGTCTGCGCAGGCTTGCCCGCCCCTCCCCGCCGCAGCCTCACCCCTGCCGGCTTAGACGCGCGCTGTCCCAGCGGTGCCTTCCCAGCGCCGACGCCACGGGAAGCTGCACGGGGCCTTTGTGCCCCGGGGCGCCCCGGGGCCAGTAAAGCCACAGAGAGGACAGACCAGAGCAGGCCAGGGTTGGGGC
The DNA here is from genome assembly GCA_010120015.1 of Rhombomys opimus. Lineage (NCBI taxonomy): Eukaryota > Metazoa > Chordata > Mammalia > Rodentia > Muridae > Rhombomys > Rhombomys opimus. The sequence continues at coordinate 1,122,819 of REGO01000042.1, forward strand.
AGAGCCCACCGCGACCGTTTGTAGCGCCCTGGCGCAGTGGGGAAGCCCACCCCGTCCCTTCCAGCTGCGCCCCCTTCAGGTCCCGCTGAGCCCTGCACAGGGGCACATTCAGAAAGAGATGTGGTACTTTAACTGTGGACCTAGCATTTGTCATCTGGCCTGGACTTTCGAGAACTCAAACTACTGAGAGGATCACGTGCTTTTCTTTAGCACTTTGTAGAAGACCCTCCCCGTGGGCACCTCCTCCGAGAGGACCTCCAGGATTGCCTCGCTGTCAAGCGCATGGTTCAGACAGGCTCACTCCATCATTCCAACCTGGAGGGCTCTGGGTAGTATTGCCAGTCTTGGGGGGGGTGTCTAGATGAGGTTCGTTTGCGTTAAGGAATTAAAAGGCAGGAGGAATCTGGACCGCACTCAGCTAGGGCAGACAGAATCAACCGCTTTGTTTTTAAGGTGTACGCATGAAAGGCAAACAGAAAGGACCCTGCAATGCAGAGGAGGTGCTGAGGACCCGTGAGGCCAGTCTCTTGCCAGGCTGGGCCCCTGGGGGCCTTTGTAGGGTCAGTTTAAGCAGGATGGCTGGCCAACAGGACCACAGCATGTCCTGATCCACCCCTGAGCTTGACTGGTCTGCAGTCAAGCAGGCGAAGGGGACACACTTTTGTCTCCAGTTAGGAGGCTGAGGAGGAGGCTGAGAGTTCGCCGTCCTCATCACCTGTCTGTGACCCCTCTCCCTGTCCGTGGAGCACCTAGTCCTCCGGGAGGGCATGCGAGTGGGCCCACCGCACCTGTTCCAGATGCCTGCAGGTGGGAAGTGGTGCATCTCAGGGACGGGCCTGGCTGGTGGCCAGCCCAGTCCCTGGGCTGAGGAGCTGCCGCTCTTGTCTATAAGACAGGGAAGCAGAGCTGAGGAGATGGAAAGGCAATGGGGGTGACGTAACTTCATCAATACCCTACGCTAAGACAACTCTCTTCTCCACCTCTGCAGCCCCCAAACCAGCATTCCTGCCTGGGTCCTGGCCTCACACTGGCCAGGGTCTCACAGAATCGGGGGCTCGGTCCACATAAATGAGAGGAAGTTTTAGTTTTAGACTGAGTTTTCTCGTGCCTTGTTCACGTCACCCCAGAGAACCCGCCCGGGCCCTGAATGCCTTCTGAGGCATGGGAAGGACAGGATCGGCATTGCAGAGGCCTTTGTGACACGGTCCATGCAGCAGGGCCAGCCTCAGAGTCTTGGCTCTGCAGTCTGGTCACTGTCACCCTTCCTTGCTCTCTGCCCACCCCGTCTGGTCCTCTGGGTCTGCCCAAACCTCACCTTACCCAGGAAGCAGTCGCCTCCTCCCCTCTTCCTCGTGCTGCCCCAGGAGGGGTGCTGGAGGTGCCTCAGAGGATGGAGTGGGGCTGGGCTGCTGTCCCGTGAACCCCTCTGGGGTACCTCGGGGCACCCCAGTGCCCGAGGTTCTCCTGTCAGAGGAGATTTGTGTATGTGTGTTATGAGTTCTGCTCCACTGAGCTCAGGATGAGGATGTCATTGAGGGTGGTGGCAACTCTGATCTCCTACCCAGTACCAGCTGCCCACAGGCACAAGGCCTGCTTCCAACTGGGGGATGGCAGCTTCCTGGCTGCCGGATGGCTGCGAGTTGGGGATGCTAAGATGGGAGTGGAGACTTACTGTGGTGCACACTCCCTGAGCCGGGAACACTTACACCGTGACACTAGACTTGAGCTAGATTTTCCGAGTCTCCTGAGAACCAAGCCAAGGGCCCACAGGCTGTACCTGGAGACATGTGGTAGATGGCAAAACTCAGAACCATTCTAACCCCTGCCCACTCTAGAGAAGGCGGGTCCGCAGGACGGAGAGCCTTCTTTCGCAAGGCTAGCCTTGATGCGTTATCTTCAAGATCTGTTACAAGTATGTTTGTATGTCTGGGGGGGGTGGTGCAGGTGCCCAGGAGGCCAGTGGTGACTCCTAGAGCTGGAGTCACAGGCTGTGAGCAGCCCGATGTGGGTGCTTGGAACCAAACTTGGCTCATCTACAAGAGCAGGATGTGCTCCCAGCCCCTGAGCCATTGTTCCGGCCTTGGCCTTGAGATTTTGCCTTTTACCATCGGCATGGCTGTGAGCTGTGGGTGTTTTCTTTTCTTTTTCTTTTCTTTTTTTTTTTTTTTTGTCTGTCTGTCTGGTTTGCCTCTCTGACCATCAGTTTTCTTATCTGTAACTGGCAATAATGCCTTGTGGGATTGCGGTGGGAATCTCTCAAGCTAGCCGTTCTCATACTGAGTGTGTTAGCAGCCCCTGGAAGGTAAAGCCTAAGAGGTCAGTGGAAGGTCAGTGGCAGAGGCCTACACATCTGACGGCTCCCAGGCTGCTGCTCCTCTGTGGCCTGGCAGTAACGAGGATCCCATAAACGTCCTTCAGGCCTGGTCCCCAGGAGTCCTGTCAGGTTGCCACTCCTCCTTGACCTCAGTTTCCCCAAGTGTCCAAGGAGAAGAGGAAGCCTCTATGAAACGTGTTTGTCCTACTGCACAGCACATGCAGGTGGGCTTCCCTGAAAGGACACCCACGGAAGTAGCTGAGATGGGCGCCATGTGGCCATTTTACCACAAGGGGGCGGGAGAGCACCTGCAGAGAGGCCGTGAGAGCCGGCCGCAAAGAGCTACTTGGCTGCTGACTCGGACAAGTGAGCCTGGCCATAGTCTGGCCTCAGTTTCCACACCTACCTCAACTGATTGGTTCCTCGGGCATCCTGTTGAGGAGGAAGCCACTGCATCTTTATTTCCTCAGGGGCTACAGGTGGTGCCCAAAGACCTTGGGGCAAGCTGTGTCACCATGCGCTTGTTTTTGAGTCCTTAGGGGATCCAGTCCCCTTAAACCCAAGCTGCAAGCACAAAGACAACTCCCCCAGTGAATCTGCTCACCCAGCTGCGGGAGGGGCTCTGGGGAAAGCTCAAGCTGAGCAGCCAGGAAGAGACTCTTCCTACCTGAGGTCAAGGCAGCAGATTCTGGGAAGGGGCCACTGGAAAAATCTTAGCGGTGGCAGCTGGGGTTAGCGGACGACCGGGCAGATTGCCGGTGCCTGAGGCTGTCCAGGAGGACAGCAGATTTGCACATGTTTGAGTGTGACAGGCGGGTAAGGCCTTACACCCAACTCCCATTCTCACAAGCATGTTGTGCTGCTAAGGGCTCTCTATAGAACGGAAGTCAAGACAGGGCCAGGCGTTTTGCCTAGGGTGGCACAGTCAGTGAGTGGCAGAGCCTGGCCATGTGGCTCCGGGGTCTGCTGCTGCTTCGTGTGGAAACCAGAGTAACAGGCCACCACCCGGTTCCTAGGCTGGTTTCCACACCATCTTCCCCATCCTGGAGCTCAGGACTCTGAGCTCCATTCAGAGCCTCTCGCACGGTTCTTGTATCTGCCCAGGACTCCTGTACCCACCAGTAAACAGCAGTGTAGGCACTCTGGCTCTGCCCCCTGCACCACCATGCTCTGGGGCAGACAAGGCTGCCAGGGAGAATGCAGAGCACTTGGTTCTGCTGCTTCCTGATAGACAGCGAGGGCTTTTTAGTCTCGCGTGCTCATCACGTGTTATTCCTGGCACGCTTACACTCAGGAAGCAATTCCAAAATAAGGTTCAAGTAAAGTGGGCCCAGTGGAGATTTCTGTGAGAAGCAGGTGGGAGCGTTTGAGACGAGACGCTTCCTGTGGAGTACCTCCGGATGGCCTTGAACTTGTGGCCTGTCTGCCTCTGCTGCCTGGGTGCCGAGGTTCCAGGCTGGGCCACCCCACACTTGCCCAGGTGCTTCTGCCCACCCCCCCCCCAGCACTGTTCCTGCTCTCCTGCCTTGCACAGCCTCTTCTTTTCCCTCCCCTAGGTACTCCCAACCAACCCCAGCAGTCAGCTGCTTTAGCTCGCCCTGCCGGCGGGCCTGCCCACCCACCCCCTCCACAGGCCTTTCAGGCCACCTGCTAGAAGGCCTTCCTCCGCATCAGACTCATGCAGGCAGCACCAGATGCCTGCACTGGAGGGGAAGACTCAAGAGAGGCAGGAAGCTCCCTGTGGCCCCTCCTCTCCAGGCTGCAAACAGAAGCAGAGAGTGAGGAAATGGAGGGCAGAGCTGCCATAGTAGGAAGGTTTTCCTACCATAGCAACGTTTGATCTGTAATCTACAAAGGAAAGTGTTTTCTAGAATACCAGTTTGTGGTTCCCATGAACGATGACCATGGCCAAAGGCTCCCTTGCATCCAGAGTAATGTGTATGGATTAGGGCCCTCCCTCCAAAATAAGAGAGCCACGGTCGGCAGGGCTTCTGGTTCTGGCAGTGCCTGCCCGCTGACCTCAACTTCTGCTTTGCAGTTCCCTGAGGACCTCCTTTGACTCCCTGAAGCAGCGTAAGTTCCAACCATCCCCACCTGGGCAGCAGGGCCACTTGGGGAACCCTCAGCCCTCACAGGGATGTCTGGGTTCCAGTTAGGGGTGTGCTTGGGCTGTGGTCCAGCTCTGTACCAAGTTGAAAGGCTGGTGGAGGATGCGAGGGGCGGGAGGTGAAGTGTGAGGGTGCCAGACTGGTCCAGGCAGGGGCCACACTGTCTCCCTAGAAACGGAGAACGTGGGCAGCGCACACATCCAGTTGGCCCTGGCCCTGCGGGAGGAGCTTCGGAGCCTGGAGGAGTTCCGGGAGAGGCAGAAAGAGCAGCGGAAGAAGGTGAGGGGGGGGGGGAAGATGGTGGCTGAGGTCGCCCACTGTTCTGGGGGCCAGTTGGGAAGCATGGCTTAATGGAAGGGAGGTGTGTTCTAGTTTGCTTTCCTGATGCTGTGACAAACTGCTGACGTGGGAAGAAAGACTGATAGATGGCAGAGGGTCAGGGACAGCACCAGGTGTCCAGAGGAGCCAACCTGAGTTGAGTGGCCTGGAAGCTGGTTTTGAACACGAGGATTAGGATTGTTGGTTCCGAAGGGACATGGCTGGCCATACACGGAGTGGCTATGTGGCAAGGCAGTGGCCTCCTCACGAGCAGTGTGTTAGCACAGGCTGGGGGCGCTCAGCATGCAGGCTGCCAGGCTTGTGGTAGGGCACTTCTATTCCGAGCCTGTGACTGACTGGCTCAGCTGAAGGGCAAGAGGCTACAGCTGGGGCCAGGCAGCACCTGGGGATCCAGGGAAGGTCTTTCCCTCCCTCTGCCTCGGTTTCTCTCTCGTATGAGATACTGTTATTTATATCTCTTGCCTTGACCCTTCACAAACAGGGCGGAAAGGGGTGTGTTCACGGCACACACCTCTGGCTGTTTATCAGGACAGCCTCGAGCTTGCGGAAATCTAAATTGCCTTCCTGAGCAGATGAGCCATGAGGAGAGGGACACAGTGTCCTCGGCCAGCCAGGAATGCATGTAGATTCCCATGACTGCCGTTGCCTCTGTGGCTTGCCAGAGCCCCACCAGGACTCCAGGGCACAAACTGGCTCCAGTCCTAAAGCCAGAGGCATTTTACTTCTGCCCACCTGCCAGCCTCTGCTCTGGCTGTTCCACTCCCTCTGTCTAACAGGAAGCCCGGGGGTGAAGGCTGTGCTGGCCTGCATATGTGGATGCCTGGCCTGTTGTCATGAATGGGTGAACGCTGGAGTGTGGTGTACGCATGCGCGGCCTGTGGGTGTGCAGAGAAGGGCTGTGTGCCGTCTAAGCAGTTGGGAGATGGGGCGGAGGACGCACTGTGTGCATGGAGATCCTGGTGTACACTGTGAGCGAGTGAAGGCTTGTGAATGGGACTTGGGACTCACGAGTGTCTATATGTGTAGGTGAGGAGTCACGCTAAGGTCCACAGAAAGAAAACACTGGGCGTACCCACTCACTGCCTCAGCTCTGTGTTAGTCTGAGTGTCGGTATTGCACTTCTGTTTGTCTGAGACAGGGTCTCACTGTATAGCCTTGGCTGGCCTCACACTCACACTCCTGCTTCAGCCTCCCAAGTGCTGGGATTAAATACCTGGCTGATATTGTTTTGAAGGCGGTATCTCTAGGAGAGGGTGGACACAGACACATCTGAACATGAGCTTGGAGGGGTTTTATGGCCCAGGGACAAGGCCAACCCATCCTCTTGGCCTAGGGGAGCGTCTTGAGGCCAGAGCCCCCAGCTCAGAGCCTCGTGTCTCCTGCAGTATGAGGCTGTCATGGACCGTGTCCAGAAGAACAAGCTGTCCCTCTACAAGAAGACCACGGAGGTAAATGGAGGGCCTCGGAGGTCCCTGGGATGGAGGGCCAGTCCCATACCTACTAGCTCACCAGTGACCCACACTGTCAGCTGAGGAGCCCGGAAGTAGCAGGGAGGAGAGACGCCTGAGAGGGCACAGGAGTCTGGAAGGCAGGGCCCAAAGTCTCTATGAGAATAGCCTGGCATCTGTCCCTGGGAGGGGTGCCCGTTCCACTAATGCCCCCACGGGGAGGGAATCTGGGCTTAGGGAGTCTCGCCCTGTGGCATGCAGCCTCCCAGACACCCCTCTCCACACCCTCAGTCCAAGAAGGTGTATGACCAGAAGTGCAGGGACGCGGATGATGCCGAGCAGGCCTTCGAGCGTGCGAGTGCCAACGGCCACCAGAAGCAAGTAGAGAAGGTGTGTATGGCGTGGGAGCGAAGCGGGGAGGGTGGGTACGCAGGAAAGGGCTTGCCATCCCTGGGCTGAATTTGCATCTGGGACCACGCGGGCTGCTCACCTTTTTCCAGTTCTCTACTGTATGCAATGGGGGTCCTCGAGGACCATTCTTCAGCACAGGTCCTGTGCAGCACAGGCAGCGTCTGGACGGACAGGGGTGACTAGGCTACCAGGGCCCTGCCGCACAGACCTGAGGGCTGGCCCGGGAGGGCAGGGGGTTGTGGCTGAGTGGAATCCAGGTTGACCAGAGCCCAGGTTCTGAGCAGCCATGCGGCAGAAGCGCTGTGGCTCTTGGCATCTGTGTTTCTCGTGTTTCCTGGTGGCTGCAGGATTTTTATTTCCCTTTTGTGGAACCAGCCTGGGCCCCTATGCAGCAAGGCCACTGGTGAATGGTAGAATTCACCTGCCCACACTTTGATCCTGAATGATGTCCCCGGAGTGGGCAGGGAGGGTGCCAGTCACTTCTGAGTAGCTCCAGGGCCAGGATTGCCGTTCTGGGACTCAGCGCCACTCTCCTGTCTCCTCAGAGCCAGAATAAAGCCAAGCAGTGCAAGGAGTCAGCCACAGAGGCAGGTATGTAGCCCTGGCCACCTCCCAGGCTGGCTGGCAGCCTGTCCAGTCCTTCCCTCAGCTGGTGCTCTGCCGCCTGCCAGCAGTGTCCCCTGCATGCCACTCAAGGCCATTTCTTGTCACTCTGCATGCTTCTTCCTCAGTCATTGCATGCAACACGAGGAAACTGAGGTATAGAGATTAAGCAAGCTGCCCAGCGTCACACAGCCACCAAGTGGTGCTCCCAGCATTTGAATCCAAGCCACTGGGCTTTCAGAGCCTCGGGGGCACACCCCTTCCTCTCTCTCACACACACAAAGGCTCACACTCAGCCTTCCCAGGGGCTGGCTCCTGTCCTTTACCTGATGCCAGGATCTGCTCACCATCCTCCCATCCCAGGTATGGCACCCTCCTTCCTTCTGTTCCACCTCTCCAACACCTGCTGCTCCCTCAACACATGCCAGACGACCAAATCCTAACTTCAGCTTGCACAACTGCTTACAGAGGTGTCCTCTGTAAGCCTCAGTTTACCATCTGTAAAGTGAGGGGATGGGACTGAATGCGCACGTGCGCTTCTGCTCCAGCCCTTGAGCTCAGCATGGTGGGGAACTGGAGAGTCGCCCTGGAAAGGGCAGTATGGCCCCTGGAGGGGCCTCCCAGGACTGCCTAAGAATCCCCTGTGCTTGTAGAGCGTGTGTACAGACAAAATATCGAGCAGCTGGAGAGAGCGAGGACTGAGTGGGAGCAGGAACACCGGACTACCTGTGAGGCAAGTGGCCCAGATGGGCAGCCTGCTCCTCCACACACAGCCCTCTTATCTGTGGGAAGCAGGGGCTGGGGCATGGCACTCCTTCATCCCACTTCCAGACACCTGCTTGGCTGCCTAAGGTCTGTCCCATACTCCCTATCTGGCCTTGTGCCCTGGCCCCTCGCTACTCTCCCTTTTCTCCCCAACAGGCCTTCCAGCTGCAGGAGTTTGACCGACTGACCATCCTCCGAAACGCCCTGTGGGTACATTGCAACCAGCTCTCCATGCAGTGTGTCAAGGATGATGAGGTGTGTGCTGTGAGGAGAGGGCAGCGCAGTGAGGCCAGGTCTGCTGGGGCCAGCGAGCATAGCCCCAGACCTCTGCAGTTCAAAGAGGAGTCTGACAGGGTGCTTCTGCGGTTCCCTGCATCTGCCTTTTCCTACCTGAGCCCATCTACTCTCCCCAACGCAGCAGAGACTTTAGGGGCTGGAGGCCTCTCTGCTCCAGGCCTATGCTGGTGCAAGCCTGGTCTAGGTTCTCTTGTACTCCTCCCCCATCTCTCTCTCTCAGGGTCTCTGTCACCTTACAGAGCTGGCCAGGGTGCATCCTATCCCAGGTCAGGAGCCCTGGCTTCTGATCTCTCAGGGTACCCCTGGCCACTCCCGACCACGGGCTTAGCTGAGCCTTGCTGGCTTCCTCGTGGCAGCAGAAAGAGTGGGCTCTAGATAGCCTCAGAGCCAAAGCCCAGCTTCACAGGGTGACCTTGGCATGCCTCTTTCCTTTCTTGAGTTTCCTCATCTTAGAACAGGTCAAACCGTGGGCCTCAGAGGACAGGAGTGGGCTGGGGCTCTCCTTCAGGGAAACAAAGGCAGCCACCAGGTCTCAATTCACCTGGCAGGCCTGGTATCTCAAGGTTCCGACTCAGAGGCAGGAGGACTACAGCAAGGCTGGGGATCAGGGCGACTATGGCAGGGGCAGATATCGGGGTGAAGCCTGAACACAGCTCTTGCTCATTCCCTACCCCCAGCTCTATGAGGAAGTACGCCTGACACTTGAAGGCTGCGATGTGGACAGCGACATCAATGGCTTCATCCAGTCCAAGAGTACTGGCAGAGAGCCCCCGGGTAAGGCCTAGCCTGAGGGTAGCTCAGTTTCCACAGCAAGGTCAGGCTGGCCCTAGACCTGGCCTGGGCTTTTTGGAACCATGAATGGCAGGGTGGGGGTGGAGGTAATCCAGACAGAGGCAGAGGGGCAGTGTAGTTCTGCTCTTCCAAAGGATCCTTTCAGTTCCCAGCACCCACATCAGGCAGCTCACAGCCACCTATAACTCCAGCTCCAGAGAATCTGACACCTCTGGCTTCCACATGAATCACACATATCTACACAGTTAAAATTAAAAAAATCTTTTAAAAAAATGGGGCAGGCACAGTGGGACATGCATTGTAATCGTAGCACTTGGGAGGCAGACCTCTGAATTCAAGTTCTACATAGGGTCAGGACAGCCAGGACTACATAGAGGGCCTGTGTTAAAAAAAAAAAAATGAACAAACGAAAATAATCATCCACTCAGTCTTGGTGATGCCAGAATGGGAAAGTGGGGCCAGTCTGGGTACGTGAGTACAGCTGGGCCTGCCTTGCTGCTCTGGGCTCATGCATTGGCTCTCTGCAGCTCCAGTGCCCTATCAGAACTACTATGACCGGGAGGTGACGCCGCTGACTGGCAGCCCTAGTGTCCAGCCCTCCTGCGGCATGATAAAGAGGTGAGGCACTGATGGACTGAACACGGCCAGAGCACGCATGCTGGGGCCAGCCTGGGTTCTTCAACGTCTCACAGCTGAACAGACCTGTAGGCTGGTGCCCTGTTTAGGTGCTGGCCATTCCACTGAGATATTCCATGATCAAACCACCCCCAGGGAGCCAGCCCTCGGTCCAACAGGATCCAAGCATTAATCACTCCCACTCCCGAATTCCCCCTTGACTAGTCAGAGTCCTAGACAAGCAGCCAGGCTGGCTTCCTTGTCGGTTTGGCCCTACCGTGAGGCAGGTTAGTGTCATGACCATCAGGCACAAGTGGTGCTGCTCTCCAGGTGGCTTATAAATGGCTCCAAACCCAGACATTAGAATTCACCAGCCACTTACAGGGCCACCTCCACTGCAGTCAGGCACCAAGGTCCTAGTTCTGTGCCCTGTGGGTGACCTGGTTTAGTCATCGTGGGCCCAAGGAAAGGAAGAGTTGCTTAGCCCAAACTGCCTGGGCCTGGCAAGACGTGTGGGAGTTGAACTTTGAAGACAGCTGCTGCTGCTTCTGCACAAAGTCTGGGGGGCCTCCAGTGGGATGGGGCCCTGCTGGCTGCAGGTGCCGGCATGACCAGAGTGTGAGTATGGGAGGATGCTTCTGAGAATGAAGGGACTCTCGGGACTGGCCTGCCACCATGGAGGCGCAGGGTGGCAGCAGGCTGGCAGAGGTCCTGGAGTGCTGAGAATTCCCAGCTAGTCCCTTTGCTTCCTCTCCACTTCCAGATTCTCTGGGCTGCTACATGGAAGTCCCAAAACCACATCTTTTCAAGCTTCTGCTGGTAAATGAGGGGGGAGCGGATAAGGGGCTGTGGGACATGTCTTCCCCCTAAGACCCCAACAGGGAGGGGAGACTCCTACCTAGCATAGATGGAACACTAATGCCCTGAAGGGAAAGGCATGCTGTCCAGGAGTGTGGATGAAGGTGGGATCAAGCCCACCGGCAGTCTCCAGGGACCACTGTCCTCAGAAGGGGGGCAGGATTTGGGCCTCATCCCCTATCAGCTTCCACAGAGACTCTGGCTCCCACCCCTGAACGGAACGAGCTGGTTTATGCAGCCATCGACGTGCAGGCAACACAGGGGAACCTTAACTCATCGGCCCAGGACTACCGGGCGCTCTACGACTACAAAGCACAGGTGAGGGCTTCCCCGGTACCCAGGAACACGCCTGCGGTGTGAGCACGTAGACCAGGGCTCAGAAGAGCTCAGTGACCAGCTGCCGAGTCAGTATCTGCTCAGATGTGCACACGTGGAGTCCACCAGGCTGGCAGCTCAGGGCTGCTGTGGATGGGTTAGGGTTAGGGGTCAGGCCTTGCTTTCTAGCTCTGGACCCAGAGAACACAATGGCTAAAGTGAGCCCTTTAGCTGCCCTGGAACTGATGTTCTGACATCCTTGGAGAAAGGTGATCAGGGCAGCCACAGAGCCCTTGTGCTGAGAAGCGGTCAAGCACGAGCCCCGGGCTAAGCGAGGCGTGTAGACCTGAAAGGCAGACCCTGAACTGAGGCCAGTCTACCTACGCATGGAGGCAGGCTGGGTGCGGGCTGCACTCAAGTCGCATTCAGGGGTACAGGCCTGGACAGTAATGGGTGTGACAAATGCCTGGGAAGCTGCAATGGTTGGAACAGTGAGAGAAGCCCAGGATAGGAGGTCTCCAGGACACCCTAAGCAAGTCAGGGGGCCAAGTCCCGTGGGGGACCCTACGGCCTGTCTGTCTCCAAAGGAGCTTCCCTGGAGGTGCGAGCATGACTCGGCAGACTGCTCTCCCTGGGAGACAAACATGCATGTACTGCCGGCGGGGCGGATGGGGGTGGGGGGGAGGCTGCCAGACCAGAGCCCATCCAGGAGGTTCCCCTCCCATCTCACGCACTTGCCATTCATTTCTTGCCCAGAATTCCGACGAGCTGGACATTTCTGCAGGAGACATTCTGGTGGTCATCCTAGAAGGAGAGGATGGCTGGTGGACAGTGGAGCGGAACGGACAGCGCGGCTTTGTCCCTGGGTCCTACCTGGAGAAGCTCTGAGGAAAGAGCAGCAGTCTCCACATACCTCTGCCCTGACTATGAGGTCAGGTCCGTTCCCACCACGGCCCAGGCCTCCTGGGGCCAGAGCCAAGCCTGGCCGCCCTGGGGATGGGATGGGTGCTGGCTCCTCTTGATAAATTTCTTCCAGAGGGAATAAAGGGCACATTCTTCTTTGCTGGAGTCCTTTTATCTTACCCCAGTGTCCCGGGGCTCAATTCAGAAGCCAGAGTAGAGAGAGTCTGGGAGAACAGAGCTCTCCACTCACAGACAAGCCTTCAGCGGTAGTCAGTCTCAGCTGGGGACAGAGGAGAGGCCTCAAGCCAGGTACATGAAGCTCCCAGGCTGCCAGAGCAACAGTCACATCTGGGACAGCCAGGATGATGCGAGTGAGTGGGGCTGCAGAGCCGCTCCAGGGGACTGTGGAATGAGATCAGGCATCCTGTGGCAGGGAAATGGAGCGCAGCAGCAGCCAGGATGAGGCAAATGTGTGGATATATAGGACATGGGGATAAGGACACTGCTGGGGACAAGAACTAACTGGTGGGACTAGCGAGAGGAGCACACTGGGAAGACAGGCTCATGGCGTACAGCCCCGAGTGCTGACACACAGTCGCGTGTGCTGATTCTGCATCGTAGAAACCAGCTGTGAGCCTGTGGCTTTCTTGTTATACTGCCTGCTCTCCCACCCACCGGGCACTGGCATAAAGGCCTATCTATGTACCCAGGCAAATGTCAGAGCAAATACTGGTCTAGAGGAGGAGGTTGCTGAAAGGGGCTCCTGACTTTACCACCAGTGTATTTTCACTCCCTGGGCTTCCTCCCTGGAGCAGAAGGGTGGGCCTGGTCAAGCAGGCCTGCCTGGTGACAAGGTTGGGCCTCCTTTGGGCTGTGGTCTCTCACCCACCTCAGGGCAGAGGTCCCAGGAGCAGCTCTCTGGAGTGAGGAACAAACAGGCTAGCTGTTCTGAGTCAGCCATCACTGCATCTTGGCTGGTTATGTGGCAGACAGAGTGGGAACGGGCTTCGAGCTCCTGGAAAGAACCAGGCTGGCGTTGCCCTCCTTCTGGAAATGTCATTTTCCTCACCACAAACATCTGTGAGGTGACCGAACACCACACCCACCTGTGACACATCAGATGTGCGCATCGGGATGTTTGGAGAGTGACTTAATCCAGGGCTTGGTCCCTCCCACGAAGGACAACAAAGCTAGCAAATCAAGACTCGGCTACGACTGAGCTCCTTGGGCCAGAAAACCAAAGTGCCCTGACCGCCCTTGTCCTACCCTGCCAGGCCCAACCAGACTCCTCACCTCACTCAATCCAGATATTCTGGTGGTTCATTCCTGGAGTGGGGTTGGTGCTCGCCAAGATGTCCCAACAGAGCTCAGTCTTCCAGAGGGCACACGGCAGCCAGTGAGGCTGAGGGTGAGGTAGGCCCCAATGTAGGATGAAGGCTGCTCTGCAAAGAGGCAGCCGGACCACAGAACTCTGGACATAGAAATGGATGGGAACAGCAGTTTTTGGAGTGTGTGGGAGAGTGCAGAGAGATGGGTAAACTGATGTAGGCCTTTAGAGGTGGGCCGGGCTTTCCTAGGTGAAGCAGGGGCACCTGGCACAGGCAGAGCAACAAGCAAACTGACTTCTAGATAGTGAAAAGGAAAGAGTGCAAAGTTCTCTATCAGAGATTTCTTTATTCTTAGAAAATACCTTGTCATCTTGATTGATCATCCCATTCCACTGCAAAGATTTTTAAAAAAAAACTTTGGCCTAGATATTTATCATCAACTTTGACAGGTACTGTGTCGGTGGGCCCCACTGGGTGATGGGTAAGCAGTATGAGCTAATAGCCTGCTCTCCAGGCATCCAGAGGAAAGAACAGAAAACAAGGCAGAGTTTATACCAAGGGGAATAAGCTCACAAATAAATCCTAGTAAGTTTCACTGCATCTGCAGCTTGCCCGTTCTGTGTATAAGGTTGCAGGAACCAACTGCACACGGAGACAATGCCAGATGGAGGAGGAGCTGGCGTAACTGTGTATATAGATAACTACAGCGCCTCCCTGTCAGAGGGCAGCTCAAAGAGCAGCAGAATGTGTCCTCATGTCAGAGCATCAGGGCCTGAAGCAGCTCAACAGTCTCAAGCCTCAATTAACTAAATACCCATCACCGGCAGGATGGGTACAGCAGGTCTTACGCAAGGTGTTACCTCAAACAGTTACTGGTCAGATGCTAGCTGAGAGGGAGGGGTTGCCACTTTTACTACCAGCCCTACAGCCTCTGCATCTTGGCTCCAGGCAGCACCAGCAGCTCATTCAACGTGCTCTCTGGGACAGCCATGGTTGCCACTGAGTCCTTCGCAGTGAAGACCAGAAACAACTGCCACTTGACCAGACAACATCAGCATTACTGGTGCCCAGCCCCTGACTCCAACCCCTTTCCCCTAGCTGCTCCCGGGCCGAGCCAGCTCAGCATGCCCTGTGCCACGATCTGGCTACTTCCCATGTGGCTCCTAGGTCACCACACACATGGGGACTGTCCTCAGCGCCTCCAGCTGTTGGGATGTCAGGAACGGGGCTTTCCAACTGTGCTCAGCAGAGCCCACTGCAGGGCCGCGAGGAAAAGCTGCGTCCTTCTCCAGCTGCACTCAAGGTCACACACTGGACCAGCACCGCTGCTCGGTCCAGGCTGCTCAGGCGGGGCCCAGCAGTGTCTGTGCTCCTGACATTCTCCTGGCGATTCAATGTGTAGTCAGGGTTAATGCGCCCTTCGGCTAGACTTCTCGCTCAAACTTTGAAAAACGCTCGATGGTACTACCCTGACTTGCCTCAGACCATGAGTGTCCACCCACTGGGTGCCAGGTGCTGAGGATGCCTCTCCTGTTATAATCATGTCTCTGTCCTCACTGGATACACTCAGAGCACAGTCCGTACGATCACCTTCCCCACAGCTAGCAACAGCCCTACTGTCCTCTAGGAGCTAGTGGGTAAACGCGGTGGTCCCTTTGGAGTGCCCTTAGGAGACCCCAAAGAAACCACAGGAGAAAGCCACAGAAAGCACAGCTGTTTTCAAGTCTGGCAAGGGTGCTGGATTACGGGGTCAACGTTTAAAAAGCAGATGTTCCTCCACAGCAACTGCCCACTTGGAGAGGCAGCAGGAAACCAGGGAGGACACAGAGAAAGCTGCCTACGCAGGGTTAAGATCTGCAGAAAATAGAACCTTATCAAACAATGCAAAGGACAGCGCTGGAGTTCAGGAGACACCAATGCTTAGCCACATTTTAAAAGCTCCTAGGACTGGCTAGCAGCCAGATCCACACTCTCCCCTACCGTAACAGAAGCAAAGGCAGGCAACACCCTGAGGGTCAACAAGGGTGTGGGGAGATGCAGATTACATGCCTGGCCAGTGACAATATAAACTGCTATCATCTCTTTTTGGAAAGCAATGCGACACATCTGTGAAAAACTCAATGTCACCTTTTGGGGCACAGAATAAATTACAATTCTTACATGCAAAAGACTGACACCGGATGAAAACCGCTTTGAAACTAGGCTCGTGGTAGCTGTGCAGCTCTGATGTGGATTGTTTAAGCTGCTTCGTTTTATGCCACATGAGTTATCGACTCAGAAGGCCTGCCAGCTGTCAATGTGATATCAGAGAGTGCATACAAGATTACAAAGGAGCTGAAAACTTCCCGTCACCTGGCGACGTCACGGCAGCCCTACCACCCTGTTTGTGGTGCTGCTGGTCTCTGGGTGCCAGTTCAGCAGAGCATAGCTGTGCATAGAACACACCAGAGAGACGGGAGCACTACAGGCTTGTGTATTCATTGTACTGTACTGTGTGGTCGCTGTTCTGTATGGCACTGGTGACTATAGCAAGGCACCGCCTATGCTAGGCAAGTGTCCTGCCACTGAGACCCTTCAAAAAAAAAAAAAAAAGTTCCTTTAAACAAACAAACCAACCATTTTCTATTTACTTGTGTGAAAGGGGCAGAACACAGGCATGCGAGTGCAGGTGGGCCTGAGGGGCTAGGATTACAGGCAGCCACGAGTGGCCTGATGTGGCTTGTCTGAGTGCTCGAACGCTTAGCTGCTGATCCATCTCTCCAGGTCCTTAAGCCTTCCGTTTACTTTTTGAGACAGGGTCTCATAAAGTTGCATAAACTGGCCCTCAACTCACTCTGCAGTCTAGGCAGGCCCTTGCAATCCTCCTGCCTCAGATTCCAAAGCAGCAGAATCACAGAGACTGTACCACCAGGCCTGATCTTTAGGATTACTTTTTATCATCCGTACGCCTTCATTTGTTAAAGCAAGTGGCCAGGACTGGTGGCATTTACCCGTAACCCAGCTCTCAGGAAGGAGGGAGACTCATGCAAGTCTGAGGGCAGCCAGGGCTGTGTAGTGAGTTTAGTCAAGCCTTGTCTCCTGCACCGTGCAACACCAGCAGAAGCTTCACGTGTGGACCGACTTGCCCAACCACTTGCGCTTGCACAATGAAATTAACGCGGCTCTCAGAATCACGTTTCTTAGAACACACTCTTGCTGAGAAGCCATGTGTGACTCTCACCACAGCAAAGCTGGACAATCCACCACTGGGAACAGCGGTTAACCACGTTCCGAGACACCCACGATGCTAGCACAAGCACCTGGCAGATCTCCAGGCCAGCCCAAGACACCATGTTATGCCATGGGAGGACAGGGACATTCTAGAGAACAAAGTTCATGTAAGAGCAAACAAAACCAAAGCGGAAGCTCGTGGCCATGCTGCTGTTCCTGTTCTTTGGACAGACGGAGCTCTCTTGCTTGGGGAACACTGTTCTTTATGGACTTATTACATTTTTTTAAAGGTACCAATAAGCTTCTGTTAATTTTTTTTTTGTTAAGGCAAAAGCTTTGTCAACTCAGTAGCAGCAGCAGGAGGACTGCGGCTCCCCAGGCCTCCTCCTCACAGGGTCTTGAGGGTGGTGCTCATTTTTACAGGGCTGCTTCAGAGTTCTCTTCTTCCTCCTCCCAGTAAGCCACCCTTACAAAGTAAACAGCTTAAATGTTCCTGCACAAACCATCTCCTTAGCAGACCAGCAGCTCACAGTGAACCTCACGGGCAGTGGGCTGTGGAGACGTGGACATTACGCCCTCCTTGTACGAGGTCCTGGCTGAGCCTGGGATTCAAAAGCCTCATCAGGAGGAAGAAGCATCAGCAAGCTCACCCTGAGCAGCGCCATTTAACGGAGGACTGCAGTCTTCTATAATGCCAACGACACTTGAGAAAACTATGCAATTACTCCTGGTCAGACATGACAGCTAAATAAAAAGCTGATCCCAACAGGCTCGGGACCTTCAGAGGGGTCCCGACTGCAGAGAACATCGTGAGGCCAACTGGTCTGAGCGGCAGATTATGTCATCAGCAATAAAGGCACAGAACTTGGCAACCGTATTGTATTGTCAGACACTATTTTGGGGAACACCTGCTGAAATACTTGAGGCCATGGCGTTCGTGGAGAGACATCTAAGGACATTTAAGGACAAAAATGACCCACTACGTAGGGCAAAGGTCAACAGGCACACCTGGGTAAAGGATAACCAGGCTTTTCAATTTTTATTTTTGCAATGTTCTGTAGCCTTTGAAATAATTGCCAAATAAAAATTTCGAGGCAACAGGACGCAAGAGTGGTTCCCAACTACAGCTAGCTGTGGAAACACCTAGCCAACTCCAACAGCTTAGGGCCTGGCCTCTGTCGCTCTTGATTCCACCAAGTGCTTCCATTGTGCAGATAGGTGAGAAACACTAGACCCCAGGATAACTCACTCTTCACCAGGCAGCAGCTCCTGCACCACACGTGGGACATGAAGACTGCAGGTGTTAAGCAGGCAGAAGTTTAATCTATAGGGCTCTGGCCGGCAGAGATTACCCTGCTAGTGATTCTCAAGAAAAAAAAAAAAAAAAAAAAAGAATCGCATGTAAAGTTAGTGCAAGAATGCACCACCCAGGGATTCCTGGCTCCCAGCTCCCCCATTAACATGGCTCTTCTGGGTCTGCCTGGCAGAGTGCAAAGATGATGCTCTCTCACAGGCACGCAGTTGAGTGTGAATGTCAAAGGACTGTGGAATCTACTCCTCGGACAAGTTCAAGGAGTGGGGTACCAACTGGCACACATCAAAGCTGTTTTCTACTCTAAAATTAGTTGGCTCATGCAGAGAAGGAGCAACTAATGTTGCTAAGTACGTATCACTGGGCTCAGTCCCAACCTATGACTGGAGAGCTGTAGCATGGTTCTTAGCAACAGCTGTGATGACTGTGCTGGGGAAGGAGGCTGAGGTGAAAGGTCACAAGCACCCCTGCCCACTCTTAACAGGCAGAGGGAGAGGCACAGGTCAGGAACAAATCACGAATTCTGGTAGCTCTGAACTTGAAGCCTGTGCTGCTTCCCTAGGATTTAGGTTCAATGCCTCCTCTCTGCACGCTCCATTTCAGAAGGACTTAATGATATTCAGAAGCTCAAAATTAAAAGGTTCCACAATGACCGTGAACTTGGCCCTCTCCTCTATTTCTGTGACTGGCTAGCTCCCCAGCTGACTGAGCCAGAAATCTGATATTCATCTTTAGAGCCCTCTCTCTCCTGTGTTCTCATGGAGTCACTGTAAACTCCATTTCCTTTTTCTGCTACTCCCAAATAGTTTACAGCATCACCCTAATGGAAGCCTCATCACATTCCCTCCAACCCAGCCTCTGAATTGCTACAGGGGCCACCTAGGCCTGGCTCACTGCCATCAGTAGTACATTCAGGCTTGCACAAGTCCTGTAAGACCAGAGAGGATCTTTGTCAAATAAGCTATTTCTTTCCCTAGCTGTGTCTTTTTTTTTCCTAGCTGTGTCTTAAGCCCTGGCAGAAGCAACTGTATGTCCTGTGCGTCCTCCCCAGACCCTTCTAGGCTTGGGCATTTTCCCCAGCCCATAGAATTGACATCACTAAACCCTCTGTACAACACAATGCCCTGATCTCTCTGGAGCCTCCTTTGGGGCCCTTTCTTTTGCACTACTATCACTGCGCTGATGGAAATTACCTGCTCCTGCATGTTTTCTATGCTGGGATTTCAGAAAGTTGTTGGGATAAGGCCAGCATCCCTGTGTGTTGCACAGCATCCCTAGGCTTTTGCACACTGCAGTTGCTCTAAAATACTCTAGAAAGCACCTGTGGTTTGTTGAATACTGCAGCCTTTAGATTCTGGCAGCATATACTGAAAACCCATGCAAACCATGATGAACTGCAGTCAAAAGCAGCATTTGAAACATTATACTGCTGCTCTGGAACTGAAATATCCCCAAATAATTAAAAACTACACGGTGAGGGCTGATACAGAGTTTATTGAATTAAATTTTTCTATTTACAATTGGGATCACAGCTACATACTATTTTGCTAGTCTACATGGGTACATTATCTCTAACGAGTTTAAGACTTATGATGAATGGGTTCAATCACACAGAAACACACTCACGCTAATTGCTTTAAAACAGTAGTGCATACATTATAGTCTGCCTATAAAGCTTTGATTAAAAACCACTAGTTTCAAAGATCAGTCTCTGATTTTGAAGATGAACAAAGACATAGACTGTATGATTCTAAAATCTATTTTAGCCATTTTGTACAATTGCTATGTTATTGTACTACAGTATATATTCTTTAAATGGACACTGGTGAGGGGCACCAGACAGCTGGAGTCCTCCCTCACCCCCCCAAAACCTTTGGCCAAGAGTTCTCCTTGTGAAGACGATGACCCAGTGACACTACATTGTCCCATCACTCCTCGGAGGCAACAGAGGCAGGCCCACACCCTCCTTTAGCTCCACCACACTAGGAAGCTTGTAAATGGATCTGAGATTAAGGGCATGGACAGTCAGCTAGAACAAGGGTAAGGAAGCCACAGGTAGGTAGCTAAGTCAGTGGGTACAGGAAATGCCAGCCTGCTGTCCAACACCAGTGTACGTGTGCTTTGACTAGATGAACTCAGGTGCCAACTCCCGCAGGGCCGCTCAATTCACCTTCCAAATCAGAACAAGGACACTAAAAATTAGCTCAGGCTTTGTGCTTCTGCTATGCGTAGGTTCCACCAGTGATGAGCAGCTCATAGGCAGGATCTCTACTCCGTCTGCACAACACGATGCATGCGCACAGCATGCCCAACAGCTGCAAGAAGAAAACAATATGAAACGGCTGATAACCCCTTGGCAAGTGTGTATTTCTTTATTGGCAATGAAGTTATTTCAAGTTTTAAGGAGCGCAGATTGTCAGAAAGCAGTAACAACAATGAAAGAGGAAATTTCTTATGAACACACGATGCCTAACAGAAGAAACTAAGTACCGTGTCAGCCCCTGTTTATATCCAGGACCTCTGTGACGCTGGCACAGTCCAAGGCTACTTTATTGAGATTCTCCAGTAAAAAAGACACCGTGGCGCTCCCCAAAGCATTTCTACAGTGAAGGAAATGGCCGGTGTCTGCGCACATGTGGCTACTGAGCACCTGAAATGCAGCCAGGGCCACTGAGTTTTAAAAGTCAAACATTTTAAACGTTTGACTTCAATTAAACATATGGCTGTGGCTTCCAAGCTAGACAGCACAAATCTAAAGAAACCTGCTTGATGATGGTCTCTTTTTAGGCATCTGGATTTGGAGACAAAGGCTTCATTAAGAACCCAAAAAAACTCATAGTAGTGGAAATCCAGCCTTACTGTCAAAAATGTATTTTGAAGGCTTCTGCGTATTATTTACTACTTTTGTGTCTGTTGACATAATGCTTCTCAAGGGCACTGCTCTTTCATAATTTCCATTTCAGTAAGTCCTTCTGGAATAGCATATTGAGATAGAGGCATGTTACATTGCTAAACAAAAGGATTAAACTAAAGTATTAAAGACAAGTGATTCCAAAATTCTCCCCCCAATCTCTCACAACATTCAAATAGTAACTAATGTTACTTTGCTGTTCCAAGACCCACAGACAGTGAAGGGCCTAAGTTATTGGATTTTAAAAGGCAGAGGACTCGTCCACAACTCCTGCTGCTTTCTCGGAGCACCAGGGACCCCAGGTAACCCACCACCCTCTGTCTGCCAATTCCCCTTAAAGCACAACAGCAGCCCTAAACTGTACCCCATGCCCTGGGTTCCATATTCTGGCCCAAAACTTCTGCAAAATGGCAGCTGTGAATATAAAAAACTCAAGAAACTAGACAACAAGCCAAATAATCCAATCTAAAAATGGGGCACAGATCTAAACAGAGAATTCTCAACAGAGGAATCTTAAATGGCCAAGAAGCACTTGAAGAAATGTTTAGCACCCTTAGCGATCAGAGTCTAAGATTCCATCTTACACCCATCAGAATGGCTAAGATAAAAAACTCAAGGACAGCACATGCTGGCAGAAATGTGAAGCAAGGGAGCACTCCTCCATCACTGGAGGGAGTACAATCTCGTTCAGCCACTTTGGAAATCAATACAGCAGTTTCTCAAAAAATTGGGAATCGATCTACCTCAAGACCGAGCATACACCCTGTGCATATACCCAAAGGATGCTCCCCATTACCACAAGGACACTTGGTCAACTATGTTCACAGCAGCTTTATTCATAATAGCCAGAAACTGGAAACAACCTACATGTCCCTCAAAGGGACAAGAAAATGTGGTATATTTACACAACAGAGTATTGCTCAGCTATTAAAAACAATGACATCATGAAATTTGCAGAATGGAACTAGAAAAGATCCTGAATGAGGTAACTCAGACCCAGAAAGACAAACATGGTACGTACTCATAAGTGGATATTAGCTGTAAAAAAACCACACTACAATCCACAGACTTAAAGCTAAGCAACAAGGACGGCTCAAGGCAGGACTCATGAATATCCCTGGGAAGGAGAAACAGAATAGACATTGTGGTTGGAGCGGGGAGGGGAATGGATGGGGGGGTGGGAGTGGAGATAGGAACAAGAGGAATCGGGTAGGGGGAGGACAGAGGGAGAGAACACTAGGGAAACAACTGGAATGGACAGGGTGTGGGGGAAGGCATCTTTGGGACAATCTAGAAACCTAGGGCAACGGAAACTCCCGAAAATTTATGAGGATAACTCCTAGCAATAGCGGATATGGAGCCTGAACCAGTCATCTCCAGTAACCACACAAGACTTCCAATTGGGGTATTGGGCCACAGAAGCTTCAATCCACAATTTGCTTGCCTACAAGATGTGCAAGGGTAATGATGGAACAGAAATTGAGAGAGTGGCCACCAGTGACTGGCCTAGCCTGAGACCCACGCCATGAGAAAGAGCCCACCCCTGACACTGCTAATGATATTGTACTATATTTGCAGACAGGAGCCTAGAATAATCGTCATTAGAGAGCCTTCAACCAGCAACTGATGGAAACAGATGCAGAGACCACAGCCAAACTTGGGTGGGTCTTGGGGAATCCTTTGGAAGAGGGAGAGGAAGGCTTGTAGGAGCTAGAAGGGTCAAGGACACCACAAGAAAACACTCAGAAACTATCCTGAGTCCACAGGGGCTCATAGAGCCTGAGCCACCAACCAGGGAGCCTGCCGGGCACTGCCCTAGGCCCTCTGCACATATGTTACCATTGAGGAGCGTGGTCTTCCTGTGGGACTCCTAACAGCAAGACCAGGGGCTATCTCTGACTCTGTTGCCTGTCTTTGGGACCCTTCCCCTTCCTGGCTGCCTCATCTAGCCTTAACAGGAGAAGATGCACCTAGTCTTACTGCAACTTGACAGGCCAGGGCCGGCTGGTATCCATGGGCGGCCTCTACTTTTCTGAAGAAAAAAGGAGGAGTGGATAGGGGAATGGTGGAGGGGAAGAACTGGGAGAAGAGCAGGGAGGGGACACTGCAGCTGGGATATAACATTAATTAATGTTTTAAAAGGCAGGGTCTCTGTGCATACAGGGGCAATCTGATTTCAGCAAATGTACCTGAAAGTTGGAAGTATGAGACACATACAGAGAATATGGTTGTTCCCAATCTGAACTCACTTGCATGTAGAGCCACATGCTAATTCTGCATCCCATCGGCCGCTATTCTACACATTCAAGCTGGGAGGCTGCTGCTCAGCTCCATCAGCACCGTTATATTAGTACTTAACATGTGACTGCTGGTCTACAGCATCATACAGACTTTAGAAGCAGAGATTGTTGAAGATTTGCTAAATCTAATTCTAGATACACCTACTATCAATTCTTAGAGAAATACATTTCTGTTCATTACACATCAAAACATTCTTTAGAATAGCTGTAAAACCAAACACTTATGTTTTCAGGCAGTATTAAACTAAGCAATAAAAATACTAAAATCACAGACTTGACAGGAGGAAAAAAGCTCTCCCTTCCTATCCCACCCACCTTACTCACTTCATCTCAGCTGGCTCACTTCCGCTGCGTGTCACAGCCTCAAAACAAGGTCGAAATAAATCTCATTTCTTTCCTCTTCTGTTTCACTTAAGTCAACTTGTACTGACTTTAAAGCAACTTAAAAAGCTTAACAAAATCCTACTGATTGGAAATGAGTCCATTTAACAACATTAAGCTCTACCCATAAAGGTCTTATTCTCACCATTAAGTATTATAGAACTACTTACAGTGCTATGTTATATTAACACTACAGTGATTACTGAAAATTCACAAGAGACTTGGAAGTATTATGAAACATTATAGCTTGAATATTCCTTAAAATGAAAATGTCCCCTTGTAATAGTCAGGTCATGGGAAGCAATCTTTACCTAGGCCAAGTAAAACACCAAATATAAAATCTTTAAAAAAACAAAAAAAGGAAAGAAAGAGAGAGAGAACAAGAAAGAAAGAAGGAAAGAGAAAGAAAGAGAGAAAGAAAAGAAAAGAAAAGAAAAGAAAGAAAGAAAGAAAGAAAGAAAGAAAGAAAGAAAGAAAGAAAGAAAGAAAGAGCGAAGGACTAGCCACATAAAAACATGCTTACTGTATAAAAAAATCAACTGCCAAATAAGTTGTTCTATGATAATTCTACTTAGTGGAAGTGGAAAAGGAAAGCAGGTATTTTCACTCAAAATTAAATCCTTGTACTAGAAGCACCCTCCTTTGAGAGATAGGGCTAAGTGTTTATCAAAACTCACTCATATACTCCCAACCTTCAGTTTTACAGCCACACACTTAGCTATAAATAGACTATGACATGCAGAACAGAGAACACCAAAACTTGCATTTTTATAACAAAGTATTCCCCTAAAATGGAGACTATATAGTCATGAAACAAGGTAAACTGAAGATAAGCATCTGTTTTTGAGGAACAAGATACAACTATCTGACTCTCTTTATACTTCATTTTCAACTGTGGTAAGGAGAGTTTCAAAAAGTAGGAGGGAATGCTGTGGTACTGAAATCCCTTGGTTTTGCTTGTTTGAATACTATTGGGGCTAGAGAGACAGCTCAGTGGTTAAGTGCACTTATTACTCTTTCAGAGAAAATGAGTCTGGCTCCTGCACAGGACCTGGGTTTGGTTCCCAGCATCCCGTATAGTGACTCACAACCATCTGTAACCCCAGATGAGGGGATCCAACAAGCACAGACATGAATGCATGCAAAACAACTTCAATTCATGAAACTGAGAGAAATGAGATGCCTCTACAAAAAGTGTGTGTGGGGGGGGGAGCTTAAGAGGGCAATGCAAGCAAAGCCCAAGGCTCAGACGGCCAGATCCCACATAAATGCCAGGAAGGCGCAGCAGCCCACCTGTAATTCCAGTGTACCATGTGTATGCCTGGTGACCATGGATGCCAGAAGAGGGCATACAGTTCCCTGAAACTGAAGTTACAGACAGCTGTGAACTGACGAGTGGGTGCTGAGAATCATGGCTGGGTCCTCCGAACCCAGGCGTCACTGACTCCCCACTTGCAAAGAAGTATACCATTATGCTGATTAATAAGCTGACAAGAAATATAAGAAAAATGTTTTTGTTTTTGAGGTCTTTTTATTTTTTCAAAAGACCTTTTAAAAAATTTATAACTACAAAACAGACGCCATACATCCTGCCATAAATAAAAACAAACAGTAAGGCAGGACTACATAAGCAAACTGAGAACAAATGTTTTCAGAAGATGTGAAAATGTTGTACAATCATAAGCCATCAGTTTTTAAAATAAAACCATGGAAAACTCCCAAAACTTCAAGTGGCATATAGAAGACACCCTTGAGAAGGAACATGCGGCTCTGCCGTTTTGTGCTGTTCTCATATATTTAAAACCTAATCTTGCTTACAGGATAGGTCTGCTCCATATTCAAAATCCACACAGGCTTGGGTTTTGTTTGTTTGTTTTCTCAAGAACCATGATAAGAGGCACCAATGACAATACAACTTTGCTTAAAAAAAAAAAAAACTTGTAACAAAGCATTGGGCTGGAGAGATGGCTCAGAGGTTAAAGCACTGACTGCTCTTCCAGAGGACCTGAGTTCAATTCCCAGCAACCACACGGTGGCTCACAACCATCTATATCTGGTGCCCCCTTCTGGTACACAGGGTGTACATGCAAACAGAACATTAGATAGATAATAAATAAATCAATACATCTTTTTTTAAAAACCACGACTTTAGGGGCAAAAAAGGAAAGAAAAATGTTAAACTTCTATTTAAAATGCTGTTATAATAATTAGCTACGGTTTTCTTTTACTTTTTTGTTGTTTGGGTTTTGGTTTTCAGTTTTCCCAGACAGGGCTTCTCTGTGTAGTCTACCTAGGCTGTCCTGGACTCACTTTGTAGACCAGGCTGGCCTTGAAATCACAGAAATCCACCTGCCTCTGCCTTTCAGAGTGGTAGGATTATAGGCATGAGAACAGCATGAATTTTCTTTTTCAGAATTCTCTTTCTTTTTGATACTACACAAACCTGAATAATTTAACTAGGCTAGAGCAAGGGTTAGTAAATGTTTTCTTAAAGGGACATAGAAAATATTTTAGGCTTTCTAAACCAAGAAATCTGGTCTCTGCTGCAACCACTATTCAACGGTACCATTTTCTGTCTGTATTCTACCCAGCTAGAGGGCCAATTAGGCAGGGTTTAAAAAACAAAAACAAAACAAACAAACAAACAAACAAAAACCCCTATAAATCTGATCTGAAAACTCCAACTCTTTGATTTATAACTAGAAACAAAATACTAATGGACTCAAAGTTCAGACTTCAGTTTTCCACTACCTGTGTGGTGGTCATATTATTCTTACTCTTTTCCTGGTTTTTGTGGCAAAACAAAGGGAAAAGACTGGAGACTCTCGACGTATTCTTTTGTAGTACAAAACTTCCACGTCATGTTACAAATATAAACGCTACTGAGTCACCTCTGTCATTATTCCAGTTGTCCACACTCAGAACACTACATTTTGAACACTGAAGCCTCAGAATATCTACAGACACTCTTAAAGAAAATATATTGGGGAAAATCTATTGTTTTGCTTGCAGCACAAGTTTTTTCATTTTCCAAACCACTAGGTTTTGAATCTTTGAAAGCTCAGAATTCCTGACTTAGCCTTGCTACTCTGAAAAACAAATAAAATCATATATCTTTACAAGCTACTACTTACATCTGGACATGGCTAGAGAAATACCTTCCATCTTGCTCCACTGTAACATATACAGCTTTGCCATCCAACAAAGTTACCAAGAAAGCACAGAACACAGTCCTACTTGGGTAGACTGCTGTTCTCCCATTGAATTGTTTTTAGCTAAATGAGTATTTGCATACACAATGAAAATGTGGAATACATCCCTGCTAAATTACTGCTATGCTGAGCCACAAAGTAAATGCTTGGGATGGCAGACCACAGCAAATATGAAGCTAGGCTTTTTAATGAATCATTTCACTACTGTTTGGATACCAGCAAAATAAACAATCACCCTTTGCCATTTTAAAGGCACTTTCCAGTAAATATAGTAGCTTTTGCTCAAATATGCAAAAAGCAGGAAAGCCGAACACCTTACATTTAAAGTAGCAATTATGCTTCTTTTATATAACAATTAAATGGTGTCATAAAATACATGTGAGGCTAGAAACCTATTTTAAGAACTAAAAGCTTAAAAACATAAAACAAAACAAAAAACCCAGAAGCAGGGTATGGTGGCACACACCTCTAATCCCAGCACTTGGGAGGCAGAGGCAGGTAGATCTCTCTGAATTCAAGGCCAGCCTGGTCTACAAAGTGAGTTCCAGACAGCCAGGGCTACAAAGAGAAACCCTGTCTCAAAAACAAAAAACAAACAAACGAACAAAAACCTTCAGAATATATCTGACAAGAAATATTAGAACTAGCTGGCTATCCTCAATTAGACTCCCCTTAGCTCCCAGCAATGGCACAGCACATTTCTGTATGTGCCAAGTGATGTCAATGGCTTCTCTTTTTGCCTGATAGTATGTCTGAAACAACTAAATCCACAAGTATAGAAAGGGCTAGAGCCTCAAATTTTACTGGAAGATCTTTTCTATAAAGCAATAAAATTGTTCCTTTTAGAAGAGACTAGTATTAAAGGTCTTAATGTTTGTGAACGGATTCAAGTAATCAGGTACACCATGTTGCACCTGTGACGTCAGAGGCGCTGAGGGAGGAGACTACTTACACCCAGAAGTTTGGAGACAGCTGTAGTGAAAGTTTTGGTTTCTTTTAACTCAGTTATGTTATGTAAACATGTTTTTGTTTTAACCCCAACTATGGGATATGGGACTGCCTCAGTATATCCACAGCTGATAATTGCCTCGGAGAAGGATGTGGTCTTTGCCAGCTGCAGTTAGTTTAATCCTGAGGACTCTGAGAGGGTATAAATAGCAGAGTCCAGAGAGAGAGAGAGGAATGCTTCTGTGAGAAGGAAGAAGGTTGCTGCTGCATTTGCTGGTTCTGCTGTACTGCTAGATATCCTGATGACTGAGACTGCTAATTTCCCAAAGAACCTGAGGACCATAACCAGCCAGAGCTAAGTCTGAAGAGGTCTATGTCCCCTGTCCTTCTAACCTCCTTTCTCTTCTACTTACTGTTGGGGGGTTGGTAGAAGAGAGGTAGAGGCATAAGGAAACCCAAATAAAAAAATAGTTTAAAACTATTGCCTACAGCCAGCCTAGTTAATAATCACGTGGCTACCTCAAAATAAATAAGTGTTTAAAAGTAACAAGTTGGGGGAAGGGCTCAGTGGTTAAGAGTACTGAATGCACTTCCAGAGAACCCAAATTCAATTCTTAGCACTCACATAGTGGCTCTCAACCATCTGTACCTCCAGTCCTAGGGGCCAATACCTTCTTCTGATTTCCACTGGTACCAGGCACACACATGGTGCCCAGACACCCACACAAGAAAAATACTCACACATATAAAATAAAGCAAGATAAAGATAATTTTAAAAATTACTAATAAGGATTTGAAACTTGTAGCTCAGTTTGAGTGCACTTGCCCAGCACACATGGGATCCTCGGTTTTTCCAGTACAGCAAAAATAAATTTAAAAAGCAAAAACAAAACTCAAGAACAGAAAAACAAGAAGTAGAAAGTGACACAGTATACACAAAGCTGAAGTGAAAGCTTTCCATTTTCAAACTGAAGTACAGCAGTGTTTTTAAAAGGTCAGTGGAGTTCTGTGAAAATACCTTCCAGGAATGCCCCACGGCATAAGTTTGTTTTTTTTTTTTTTTTTTTTTTGAATGTCCCAGATAACTGCTAATAAGTTTTTGTTTGTCATTCTTTTGGGCTTTTTTTTTGGGGGGGTGGGTTTTAAGTTTGTTTTTTTTTTTTTTTTTTTTTGAATGGTGCCCTCGCTAATCAATACATGAAACTAAAGCAAGGAGTCCCCCCTAGTTACCCTCCCCTTAGAGACCACTGGTTTCTTTAAACCATGCGGGGTCTAGTCCAGAGGCAAGATTTTGGAAATTGGTGGCTGGTACATGAAGATTCTCTCTGCTCAGTAACTAAACCCTCAGGGCTGACAGAAGACAAGCACCCTCTGAGAACAGCTCCTTGGCCAGCCCTGCTCACCTGAAGAGCTGCAAAGGCCAACGCTGCCCAGATAACGTGCATCAGAATTTCTTGTAGCTTCTTCACAACCAGAGCCTCACATCCCTGTAACACACAGCCTTATTAGACTTGTTTTTAAAGAGAAAGCTGCACCAATTACTACTCACACAATGGAAATGAAAACAACTAATGACTAAAGCAACTTATAGATGCCTAATTAAAACAAACAACAACAACACATTAACATGCCATTAACGCTAAGTTTAAAAAAAAAAAAAAAAAAAGAAGTCCTGCAGCAGTGACTAACTAGAGAAAAATAGTTCAAACTCACCTCAGCATAGAGGTCGGAGGGGTTGGCCAGGCTGCCATTACAGCTTTTGGCAGTCTCTCTGCAGCAGCTAAGAGGAACACTCTGGTTTTTCGTTTCTTTGAACCAATCTGTATTTTCCCAGTCTGAATAGTTATGAATTCCACAACAGTGCAACTGGATAAGAGAGAGATTCCTTAGGTAACGCGGGTGTCTGTGTTGAGCTCTGCACTACTGAGCTTTCGCAAGCTACTCCAGATCAGTGACACAGCAGAGCTTTCCACAGTGAGGAGCACACAACATCTGTACAATCCAGCATGCAGCCACTAGCAATATGAGGATGAGCTGAGCACTTAAAATGTGGTTACTAAGCCAGGCCTGGTGGCACAAGCCTGTAATCCCAGCACTTGGGAGACCCAGGCAGGTGGATCTCTGTGAGTTCAAGGCCTGCCCCGTCCATAAAGTGAGTCCAGGACAGACAAGGCTATACAGAGAAACCCTGTCTCAAAAAAACAAAACAAACAAAAAATGTGGTTAGTGTGACTGAAAAACTGCATTTTCATCCCAATTTAAATATGGCTGACTTCTAGGATCTATACACAAAAAGTACGTAGCCTCAAAGAGGTAGTTTCTCATTAAGAAAATCTGAGAGCAGAAAAAAGAGAGGGAGGGAAAGGGAGAGAAAAACAGACTTTACTATTTTAAGTGTTGTGGCTATGGGCATGCAGGTGCAGGTGACTATGGAAGCCATGTGTCATGCCCTAGAACTGAAGTTACAGGAGTTACAGGAGGCTGGAAACCAGGCAGCGTGGTGCAGGGAACCAAACTCAGGTCCTTGGCAAAACAGTACATGCTGCTAAGCAGGGAGCCATCTTTCAGCCCCTCAAACTTCACGTTAAATAGCCAGCTGAGTTAAGTATCATTTCCAACAGGTACATGCTGAAGAAGTTTTGTTTGGAATATGTGTGATTTACTTTAAGA
The DNA here is from genome assembly GCA_010120015.1 of Rhombomys opimus. NCBI lineage: Eukaryota > Metazoa > Chordata > Mammalia > Rodentia > Muridae > Rhombomys > Rhombomys opimus. The sequence continues at coordinate 1,152,859 of REGO01000042.1, forward strand.
AAAAAACAAACAAACAAACAAAAAAAACCAAGACGGGCAAAAAGCAATACACAGGAGGCAGGGCGGCAGGCACATGCTTTCTTATGGCTGTGGAGGCTCATTACGTCTGTGAAGGTCCACAAGGCCCACAATCACATAAAAAGAGCTGTTCTGTGGACTGGGGTGTGAACAGCCTCTGAGGAAACTCACCTGTCTCTGTACATAGTCAATAGCACGGCTAGCAGCGTCAGAGTTGGTCCCATTGTAGGTCTTATACACTTTCTGAATGCTTCGATCAACCTCATTCTCCACCTGAATCGAAAGAGTTCATCCATTAAAAACACTGCTCAAAGTAGCAGTCAAGGTTGCAACTAAAAATTCCTAAATAGCATGTTTGCAAGTTGCCAGAAGGAAGAAAAAGAGACTTCCTGCTCCACTCAGATTCAAACTAGCAGCAAACAGTTGAGATCTATTAAATCACTCAGGTTGACAGCCTTCAAAAAGACTATGCAAAAGAAGCTAGCACAACAAGTCGCTCAAAAGAGACAAAGCAAGTGTGATTGGGCAGATGTCCCATATGTAGATATCAAATGTCTACCAAAAAAAAAAAAAGAATTTGTACTCAGCTATATTGAGAAAAGAACTTGTATAAATAAATGCCAACTAAGCCGCTGTTGGGGGTATACTATACGCCTTTAACCTCAGCACTCAGGAGGCAAAGTCAGGCGGATTGATGTAAGTTTGAGCCTAGTCTGGTCTACAAAGCAAGTCCAGGACAGCCAAGACTACCTAGAGAAATCCTGTTTTGAAAAACCAAAAAAGAAGAAAGTCAATTAACTCTAGGTATTTTAAAGCAGTAGCTTCACTGAAATAAGCCAAATGAAAATGCTGACTCTGGTCAGATGAATCTCTTTCACTTTACCTGGCCAGCTTAAGCCAGCTTTCAAAGCACTGTGTAAGTTCCCGTGGACAACGTACCTTTGCTCTGTACACGTATCCCAAAACCACTACCACAACTTCTGTGACAAAAACCACGAGCAGGATGAAGACGAACTGTGAAGAAACACCATCAGAGGTTAAAATCATTTCTATGGGACAACCTCTAGACGTCTAAGGCACAGAACTTTCCTCTCAAGGAAGAGGACAGGTAAGACAGCCCCCCAGTCGGGCATGCGGCAGCGGGCGTGAACTCACCGTGGCCAGTCCACAGCGACTCTCCCGGATTGTAGCACAGCAGCCAATGAGGCCAATAATGAACAGCAAGGCTCCCACAGCTATGATCACCACGGCGGGGAAGAGCGTGTACACGTCCTCAAAGAAGTGGTCATAGTCGTCGTAAGTGATGAACACATAGGCTCCCACGTAGCAGAGAATGCCAGCTGCCCCCTGGAAGAGCAAGGCGAGGACGCTAGTCTGAGGCCCACCGCTGCAGTTCTCCTACTCTTGCTTAGGTTATTTTTTCTCTCCGAATGTGTCTTGTGTATCCCAGCCAACCTTGAATTTCTTCCGTTCTTCCTGCCTCCACTTTCAAGCGCTGGGACTGCGGTGGGCACCATGCCCTCAGCTTAGGTGGTGCTGGGATCTAACCCAGGGCTTAGCTTATGTTATACACTCTACCAAATGAGCTTGTCTTCAACCCCAGGTTATAATTTAATGAGAGTTCCCATCACTCTTAAATCAGTAAAATTAAAACATTCCAGACTTACTATTAAAAAACCTTTGAACAAGTGGGAGTCTCGACACTGGGGTCATGGGTGCTGGACCACTTAAGGGGAAGGTGGGTGCAGAAAGCCTTATTCCAGCTGCAGGCCCCTCCTCCAGGGGCGCTTTATGTATTCCTCAATGCTTTTGGTTTTGTCAGCATTGGGTCCCAGCTCTGTGCTAACAGCTACCTGCATACAGACAGTGCCAGGCTATGCTATACTGTTCTAAGGAGCAGAATTCACAGCTTTCACACACTGTGATTACTTCATCTTTGAAATTTTAAAACATATAAATGTTTGAGCTAGCACACAGCTTCCAGGGTTAACATTAACGACCATTCAATCCTCTGAACCTGAAAACTCAGTTCAGTTCTGAAGGCTCTGAGGTTCAGCAGGCCTGGACACCATAGATCTGTCTCACAACACATTATCACAATCACTGTCGGAGCTGGAAAAACAACACTCCAGTGACCTGATTTATAAACCTGTGGGTTTATGTGTGCACACACACACACTCACTCTCTCTCTCACTTTTTGTTTGACAGGGTTTCTATGTGTAGCCCTGGCTGTCCTAAAACTTGCTCTACAGACCAGACTGCCTTGAACTGAGATCCACCTGCCAATGCCTCCCAAGAGCTGGGATTGAAGGCATGTGTCACCACCACCTGGCTAACTCATGATTTTTTAAAAAATAACTTTACTTAATTTTCTGTGTATTGATGTTTTGCCTGCATGTACATTTATGTGAGGGTGTCAGATTCTGGAGTTACAGAGAGTTGTGAGCTGCTATATAGCAACTGAACCCGGGTCCTCAGGAGGAGCAGTCAGTGCTCTTAACCACTAAGCCATCTCTCCAGCCCCTAACAATTTTTATTAATGGGAAGAAACTTCAGGTAGTACTGTAGTTACTGCCTGGCCCACCACTCTTATTGTGTATTCTGTTCTTTACAACAGAATACACCAATTAAGAATAATTAAAAGTGAGAAAAAAGGAGATAATTTTTTTTTACATCATCTCTTCTCCACTGCTAGGTTTTTTAACTTTTCCCCAGCTGCTGATGTCCTCACTGTCATCATGGGTTCTTCAGCTTCTCTTTTCTGTACCTCAATGTCACCTGGGAGGCCTTTCACCTTAATCTCTGACTCTCCCCTTGTACCCAAATATGTTCTTTATGAGTTATTGTTGTTAAAAATATGAACAGGGCAAGGCCTAACTTGAATCAAATGAGGACTATGAAAATTTTAGTGAGCTAACCTGGCTTGTCTCCGCTTTGTCATTCTGCAGACATCATCACCCTCACATACTTCAGAAATATAAAGCTGATCCACGCATCAGCGCTTTATGCCTCTGCCGCTGGCTCACCAGCTCAGATGCAGCTAAGGCAAGCATCCCCATGCCTCACGGAAGTCATCCTTAACTAGTCACCCTCTGCATTCACACATTACCCTGAGCAAACACAAACAGGGCATTTTCTACAATTGCTGCAATCTAACTTTTTTGAGGTGGGGTTAGAGACAAGATTTCTATGTGTAGCCCTGGCTATCCTGGAACTCCCTCTGTAGACTGGGCTGGCCTCAAATTCAGACTGCATTTCTTAATATACCTCCTGGGCACAAATTGTGCCTGTTTATCTTTCAGCCCTGCACCACCATTTATATCAGTTCAAACAGTGCCTGGCACAAGCAAGTATCAAAGTTTACAGAGTAAACCTCACTGTAACCTCCACCTCTATGCAAACGACAGCTGGCTGTAGTTGGCTTGTATGTGTTTTCTCATCAGTCCAATCCACACTCACAGTTTTCAGTTCACTAATCAAAGACAATTTGGAAACTAATTCAGTTTGCTAGATTCTGAGGGCCAGCACCTCCGGGACAGACTATAAGTCACAATTACTAGTTTACCATTAAAACAAATGCTATACTAAGAGCTACCAGGCCTGTTGAAATTCACATACATAGTTGCTTTTGGGGTATGTCACTGTGGGATGAGAAAAAAGATGAGGCTTAACAGTTTGGAAGTATGTGGACTCTGTAATATGCTCTTATTAAAACATTTTCTCAACCACATATATGTTATATATTCACAAACATACACAGACAATAACATACTTTACTAAAGCAAATAATTCAGCCTTCGAACTGAAGTAGAAGAAATCTTAAACACAAATTAATCAAACTGTGCCCATTACTTTCACTAAGCAAAGTTTACACAAAAACAGTTCCTTTAGAGTTGTTTCTTAAAAGGCTTGGGGGGAGGATGCAGGTGTGGTGGCACATGCTAAGCCCAGGACCCAAGGAGGCCTCGGCAGGTAGGTTTCTATGAGTTCAAGGCCTGCCTGTTCTAGTTCAAGGTATGTAAGGGCTACAGTGAAAACATGCCTCGAAGAGAGGGTAGGGGGCTGAATGAAAATTATGGCAAATGTCTCAAAAATAGAACAAAAAGTTTTAATTAAAATGAACTTGGGAGATGGTGGTAGCTGAAGAGAAGGCTGCACATACTGCTTTCCATGTACCCAAGCTCAGGACCCGGCACCCACATATCCAAGGGAACCATCCTCCTCCTCTGGACTCTGCAGGCCCCGGGACTTCTATGCATATACTCACACCCCCACTCCCCAACTTAAAATTAAAAAAACAAATACTGTTCAAAACAGAATTCATCACTAGAGAGATCTCAGCAGTTAAAAGTGTGGGCTGCACTTCCAGAGGATGGTTCCTGGCATCCACGCTGGGCAGCTCAAAAACTGCCCGTAACGCCTATTCCTGTTCTGGGCAGTTCAGTACTCACTTCTGGTTTCCACAGGGAACAGCATCCACATGCACACATACACGTGATTAAAAGTAAATCCCTTAAAATTCATTCAGTTTTTCTTTTTCAGCTTCTACTTCAGCATACTGCACTAATGGCCTGTGTCACCAAGCCCAGCCAGTGAGTAAAGCTCTTCTGGCCCAGATAAACCGGAATCAAAAATGTAACGAGAGGATAACACACACTCAAAAATTAATGTAAAGTACAGGGCACTGAGGAACCACTTGTATTTCAGAAATAAAACGGATGAGTTTTTAGCCCAAGAGATTTCTATGAGATTCACGATTAGCATGCCTGGGAACGGGCCAAGTGAAATGTCTTGGGCTGTCCCTCCCTGACCAGAGTGAGGCACCCGTCGAAAACAAAGTTCAAGAATGGAGAAAAACAAGCCAAAACTAGATGGACCCCAATGGAAGGCAAAGCAGGAGATCCCACCCGTAAACACTGCTTACTGTCTGAAAGATGATGGATGGACAATTCAGCCCCTGCTACAGACCAACAGGCAATTCTCACAGGAGAGGACATAAAAGTGTCTACTCTTCAGCATCAGTAGGAAGTGATGGCGCAGCTAGACACACCAAGTGGATGCTGGACTCACTGTGACAGGACAGTAGAAACAGGAATGCTGTCTCTTGTAATGACATTTGAAAATATAAAGTAGGAGCTGGCGACAGCGGCACACGCCTGTAATCCCAGCACTCAGGGAGGCAGAGGCAGGTGGATCTTTGTGAGTTCGAGGCCAGCCTGCTCTACAAAGTGAGTCCAGGACAGCCAGAGCTATACAGAGAAACCTGTCCTAAACAAACAAAAATATATGTGTATACTTAAAACAGTGGCTGAAAACGCCTGAACAAGTATCTGTCTTAATGATTCCCCAAAAAAGCTAAGCAAACAAGGTAAACAGCAATTTGCATAGTCAGGTGCAGGGAGGAGCTTAAGTGTACTACTGATGGAGACTTTATAGTCACTCTGAGGTTGTTTTTTTTTTTTTTAAGCTTTATTTAATGTATATGAGCACTTTATCTGCACATACACCTGCATGCCAGAAGAGGGCATAAAACCACATTAGAGATGACAGTGAGGCACCATGTGGTTGCTGGGAATTGAACTCAGGACCTCTGGAAGGGCAGTCAGTGCTCTTACCCACTTAGCCATCTCTCCAACCCATCACTCTAATTTTTAATGTATAAGTTAATTATTAGAAAAGTTACAGGAAATTAAAAGGTGAGCTTGATTAAATCCTCTGTTTGTGGGCAGTGATGGAATTGGATCAGGACTTTGCCAACAAAGCAGCTGCAAAGGAGGAGAGGAAGGAGGGCAGAAGGGGAGGAGGGCTGTCAGAGGGTGCAGCAGCAGGACAGAGCAATGTGAAACTTGGAAGCTGCTGATCGGTCACTGCTGAGAGAATCTGTGCCTATCAGGATGATTTGTGGCAGGGCAGTGTACTAAAAATAACTATCCTTTTTACAAAGAAGGGAACTTTAGGAGAAAGACTGAGGTTTAAAAAAAAACAAAACAAAAAAACCCCATTCTTTTAATTTGCCCATGTATTAAATTAAGTCACAGAAGTTTAAAACTTTAGGTAGGTTAGTGCTTTTATGTTAACTGAACTGTTCCTCTACAAACTGAGCTACTTCTATGAGTTTTAAAAGTATGACACTAATTCTGTCCTTTCAGTCTATCTAAACAAATGTGAATGTGTTCAAGTAAGAAATTTCATTCTTCCACAGAGGAAGATGATGCAGCCTGGCTAGGGTCAGATAGAAAGAGAGGAGGACCTCCCCTAACAGTGGACTAGGGGAGGGGCATAGGGGAAGAAGAGGGAGAGAGGGTAAGACTGGGAGGAGACGAGGGAGGGGCTGCAGCCAGGATACAAAGTGAATAAATTGTGATAAATAGATAGATAGATAGATAGATAGATAGATAGATAGATAGATAGATAGATAGATAGAAAGAAAACTTTTGCAGTGCTTTAAAAAAAAATGGAAATTTCATTCTTACACAACATTGCTGTCTTGAGGTTTACAAACCAAGGCTGGTGTTTTTATTTTTGTTTGGGGTGGTGGTGGTTAGCTCAACTCCTCTATGAGAGAAAAATAAGATGAGCCAGAATCCTAACACAAAACAATTCACTTCCCTCTTTTTCATCAAGACCTGCCTCTGGAAAGTGGCAATGTTAAAACTAAACAGATCTGTTTAAAACTGGGAGATTAAATTGCTGTGCTGTCAGTTTGTCTATATGGAAATCCAGAGCTATGACAATGGAAGCACCCTGCAGAACATGTGAATGAAATGAGGCAGACAGAAGTCACTGTGCGTGCGGTGTGTCAAGAGACACAGGACCATGTCTACAAACGCAAAACTGGGCTTAACCCCAACTTCACCTCAAAGCCCAGAACCTAATGGTTCCTTAAGAATAACAAACTGTTCCTTCAGAATAAGTTTGCCTCAAAGAATCAATTGGTAAAGTATAGGAATTTGGTAGGAAGAACTAGTAAAGAAAAACTGGTTAAAAATTGCTATGTACTCTAAATGTCATGAAAAGCAAAATTCCAAAGCAAGAGAGAATCAGAAACACTCAACATATATACACATACACACATACACACACACACTTTAACTCAGTTTAATTCTAAGTTTCTTGTGCAGCCACATTAGATTTGTATATACCTCACTACTTTCCTGCAAGAAATTATTGGAAATTCTGTACAGTTCATTTCCAGAAGAAACTTTCCCAAAACTTTACCTTCCTGCCATTGAGACTACCTAAGAAATTGTAAACCTTTTTGTTTCAATCAGGTTTACTCTGATAAAATGGTTCCTGTCACTAAGCACATTTTCTCCTTTACTAAGTCTTAGCTTACACATCTCATTTACTCTCTCACCATCTTTCCAAGAACACCCACAAAAACTACCCCAGAGACCTTCAACCTTCTTTCAGAAATCAAGGCCACTTTTTGAAGCTACTGAGGTAGTGACATTTTCCACTTGACAAACTGTTGTTCAATAATGAAGTAAGGAAGGGTTCAGCTTATACCAGAAGGAGTGGTACAAAAGTATCTTTTTGGAAAACAATCTGCAACACGTATCAATTTTAGCATTTACACTTAGTAACACTTTGACAAATCTGTAAGTATAGAAGTTGGAAACAAAGACTGTACATTTGTCAGAACACCACCACAACATGGCAACAGCAAAAGCAAACCATCAAACCCTAAGAAGTGAGCTTACATCATAGCCTGGAAATACCGTGAGAATGTAACTCAGTATGTTTATAGTGGGGGAAACTACACATCTTAGTGCAAAAACGATTTTAAGAAAAAGTTGATATTGTCTGAGTGATGAAATTGTGTTTAGTTGTTTCTCACTTATTGACATTTATATACACACACACTTGCAAAAATACATTTAAAATTATGCCTGAACTTAAAACTGTACTGCGTGGTTTTTCTTCCAGATTAATTCCTACACTTGTTGGCCCTTAAATACATAAAAGACGCCTCTCTTCAATCCACATTTTAGGTGCCTGTCAATTGCTCCATTTATCACTATTTTTAGCTTTGACTTTGACTTACGCTTTAGATATTTTCTGATGAATACTTCTTTCAGTACACATTCTTTTATCATATTAGCAGAAAGAAAATTTTGTCAAAGCCTACTTGGAGCATCAATAAGCTACTTCAGCAGTCAGTATCACTGATATCATTGCTTAAATATTTGAATCCTTTTAAACTGTTATTTTGATGACATTACAAAGGTCATGATCCTCAATTCCACTGTATTTTTACTTTTCATTTGGTCTTTTATATTTATTGTTGTTTCAATTAATCCAGCGTGTAACTACCACCAATTGAAAGCCCCAAACTTCTGACCGCAGTGAAACTCGATGGAGACAGACTACTCACCACAAGCTGCTCAACAGTGTGGAAACTGGCTGTTTTCCCACTTGTAGGCTTCCAAAGTAGTGACTGACTTACATTAGAGTGGGGCTAGGCAATAACGGTCTCAAAACACAAGTCAAAACTCCGGGATTTGCAGCTGGCCCCTGGAGCTTGCTCCCCCTCCATCACCCTTCCTTGGTAATGAACATGCCAAGTAGACCCTGGCATTATGACCTAGCTACTCCTTCAGCACTAAAGTCCCTCACCTCTTACAATCACCCCCAAACTGGCTTCTTACAGTCCACACACAACTGTACTTCCTTAGAGAAGCCTCTGCCAAGCTCAAGTGTCACCAAATCATATCTGCACACTAACTTTCTGGAGCTTTCCCTATGTCTTCAACTGCCTTTCTTGCTCTAAAGAAACTAATCAAGAGAGAGGACCCTGACTAAAATGCTCAATCCCCATCCCGAAAGGCAAAGAGGATGGACATCAGAAGAAGAAGAAAACAGGAAACAACCTAGGAACCCGCCACAGAGGGCCTCCGAAAGCCTCTGCCCTGCAGACTATCAAAGCAGACACGGAGACTTATAGCCAACTGTTGGGCAGAGTGCATGGAATCTTATGTAAGAAGTGGGAAATAGTAAGAGCTGGAGAGGACGGAAACCCCACAAAGAGAGCAACAGAACCAGAAAATTTGAACACAGGGGTCTTCCCAGAGACTCATACTCCAACCAAGTACCATGCTTGGAGATAACCTAGAACCCCTGCACATATGTAGCCCATGGCATTTCAGTGTCCAAGTAATAGTAATGGGAAGAGGGACTGCCTCTGACATGAACTGATTGGCCTGCTCTTTGGTCACCTCCTCCTGAGGGGGAAGCAGCCTTACCGGGCCACAGAAGATGACAATGCAGCCACTCCTGATGTGATCTGATAGGAAGGAAGATCAGAAGGAAGGAGAGGAGGACCTCCCCTATCAGTGGACTTGGGGAGGGGCATGTGTGAAGAAGGGGGAAGGAGGGTGGGACTGGGAGGGGAGGAGGGGCTTATGGGGGGATACAAAGTGAATAAAGTGTAATTAATAAAATAAAAATCAAGCATTAAAAAACTCTGTTAAGAACGTTTTTTTGTAGTAACAGGTATGCACATGTTCATATTAGCTTAACAAAGCAATATACATTCACCCAGAGAAATTATTTAAAAAACAGGACACATTTTATATAGCTTTCAGCCTTTTACAGAGGTTATTTCATGTGAATAAGTGATGCTAGCACAGGTGCTGACACTGTATCCACTTCTCCCTACTCTATGTTGTTGTGCTGTTACTATTTCTTCTCATTACAGATGAAACAACAGACGAACCAGACACACAAGGTTAGAAAGTCTTCAAGCGTGGACACAGTTTTCTCCTACAGCCCCTGTAAGGCCTAACATAAACACGTGCAAAGTAAATACCAGACAGCTGGTTTTTATGATAGGGTAGATAAAATGATTTGTGTAACACAAGACTTGATTAAGAAGCAATAGACCTACAAGAATAAAAGTGTGGTGTCAGAAAATCCTGCCTTAGGGCTGTGGAGACGGCTCAGGGTAAAGTGCATGCTATACAATCATGAATCTCCAGAATCCATGCAAAACCGGGGGAAGTCCTGGAGCTCTTACCAGGACATGACAGGCTGAAACAGGAGAACCCCAGGAGCCTGTGGGCTAGATAGTGCGGTGTACACAATGTGAACAGCACGGAGAGCCTGTCTCAGTTTTATTCATTTGTTTGTTTTCTTTTTTGTTTGTTTGTTTTTCTGAGACAGGGTTTTTCTGTATAGTCAGTCCTAGCTGCCCTAGAACTCACTCTGTAGACCTCAAACTCAGAGATCCACTTGCCTCTGTCTCCCAAGTGCTGGGATTAAAAGGATGAGTCACCACCACGCAGCTGAAACCCTGTCTCAAACAACTTGGAAGACTGGCACCTGACCTCCGCATGGGATACAATTGTGTGCACGCACACATGAACTCACAAAAACCAAAGAAACTTAAAAAAAGAAAAACACTAAAGTTCTTCATTTAAACATGATGCAGTCTCTTGGGTCAGCTCAAACGACTTGGTAAACTGAGAATCCTGCCTGGCCTCTGCGCGGAGGTGTATAGCATACTGATTAAGTATTATAACAGCGTTCAAGTGTAGTCTCTTCCCTCAAACCCATGTGACCTTTGACAGATGCTCATAAATCAAGCACAAACACTTCCATTCGAAGCTACGCTGCTGCATAAAGCCCGAGACTTGGAACTGGAGAAATGGCTCAGCACTGGCTCTCCCAAGACCTCAGCTCAATTCCCAGCACCCGCCAGGAAGCTCACAACTGTCCCGAACCCCAATTCCAGGGCATCTGACACCCTCATCTGACCTCCACCAACATCAGGCATACATGCAGGCAAAACACCAATAAAATATTAAACTTCTAAAACCTTTTAAAATGTTGAACTACCATTAAAAAAGAAAAAGAAAACCTAAGACACAAATTGTATAACCTTTTCATTTGTCCAAAATTATCATTCACACTATAACCTCTAATATCTTAGGATTCTGGTGAAAAACAGAATTTTTGAAAGAGCCAGTGTCTGACTACCTTTACTTCATCCTCAGCATCCACATGGTAGGAGAAATACTTCCTTGCAAGTTGTCCTCTGACTACACACACGCATGTTGTTGAGTTTACATGTGTTACTGCACACATGCCCACACACAAGAAAAAAGCAACTGTCTCTCTTTTAGAAGACACATTGTCAGCAGGCAAGGTGGCACATGCCTGTAATCCCAGTGCTCGGAAAGGCAGAGGCAGGCAGATCTCTGTGAGTTCGTGGCCAGCCTGGTCTACAAAGCAAGTCCAGGACAGCCAAAGTTACACAGAGAAACCCTGTCTTGAAACAACAAAAACCCAACAACAAGATACATTGTCCAAACTACACTAAATCTACATTAAGTTTGGCAGTCAGATTATTTAAAGCCCAAGTACTGGCATGACTCTATTTCCACATCACAGCCCATTGGACAGACTGCCAAAAGAACCAGTATATCAAGAGAGAAGGTTCTGCCACAGGAATTAAACTTTAACACTCACCAAGGATCAGCCGGTACCAAGAGAGTCAGTGTGAGCAAGCTGCCCAAGGGAATCCAAAGGTGATTGCAGAGGACCCTTATTTTATCAGTTACACAATTCTAGGTTTACAAGGACGGAGGGCCGCCTCTAAGAACACACTCAATACAACTGGCCAAGGTGTCACAATTTCTCAGAACAAATCTGTTAACACTTCTTCCTTCGTGGCTTACACTCTTAAACAGATGAGCTAAGCAGTCTATAGTGTCGGTACAGTGTCCAAAGATGTCTCAGCCAGTACGTTTGAGAGAAAAGAGCCTCTATGACATAACAGCTGTCATCCCTGAGCCCCATGGCCCCTCCAAATCCTCTGAAGCCATAGCCCCACAGGCTCTGGCAATGAAACAGCCATCTGGGTATGGACACTGGCCCTGCCACATCTTGGGTGTGCTACCTTACCGCCCTAAGCTTTGAGGCACTCGCCGGTAATAAGCACGGCAATACTCCCTGCCCATCACACTCGCTCTAAGTTCTTATCACAATGACTAACAAGCAGAAAGCACTCAACAGTTACTAGTGCTGTCAGATTCCAACAATTTGCCTCCAAGCTAATAACATCAGGAGCTAGGCCTAAATACTGCTGTCTCCATTATATTGCACTGTGTATTTTCCCCTGTTTTCTGCTTAAAAGTTTTACTATCACCACCTCAGATGGGTGGTGATACAAGTCTTTAATCCCAGCAGAGGAGGCAGAGGCAGGTGCATCTCTGAGTTCGAGGCCAGCCTGGTCTACAGATGAGTTCCAGGACAGCCAGGCCTACAGAGAGACCTTGTCTAGAAAAAACAAAACAAAAGCCAAAGCTGCACTAATTGAATAATATGATGTTGGCCTGAGCAAAAACTCACTAGGAAGTGTTCACAAGGCCGCTTTCACTGGAGTGAACATATCTATACACGATTCGTGAGCAATCACTTGGGATTAAGAACTAACTGCTGTTATACAGATGATATTTAATTCATTTTTTCATTATTTAAGAAAACAGCTCCTGTATTTCCAATATTTTCCTCACATTAACACATCTAGGCTCTGAGCGAGGCCTAGAATTCACCTAATAAATATTCTTCAAAACCAAATAGTTACTTCCATAAACCCACAAGAAACTATCATGAGTACAAATATCCATAATAACTGAGGTGGATACAAATAGCCTCCTCAAGCCATGGAGGCACAAACCTTTAATCCCCAGCAGAAGCAAGTGATCTCTGAGTTTGAGGTCAGCCTGGTCTACAGAGTAAAATTCCAGGAACCCTGTCTCAAGAAAAAAAAAAAAAAATGAATAAATTAAAAAACAAACAAAGATTCATCTCTTAAGTATCTCATTAGCTACAAAGTGTTTTTCATTTGGGGATCTCTGGAAATACATTTTTCCTTTTAAACGGGCATGCAATTTAAAGTATGAGGAACATCTGTTCTATGGGAAAAGAAATCTCAGGAATTCCAATGTCACACAGGTGATTTCAAGTAGTTTAGTCTGAGTCCAATCACGAACCTCCTGCACAAATAATCACAGAGCTAAGAGACTAGTTATGCAGAACATTTTTTTTTTTTAAAGCCAACAGCAGTCGCGATATTAAAGGATTCATTCTTTTGTCAGGGGTAAGAGGAATGAGAAGACGCTCTCCAGAATAGACCTGCATGTTTTCCGAGAGCGGTGGGGTGGGTGATGACACACTAAAGCATGCTCTGTGGGCTTGTTCAAAGAATATCCTGAGGACTGTGGCTGTCCCGGCAAGTGCTTATAACAAAGGAGAAAGACCAGACTTAGGACATGAGGTCAGTTGGGTCCCGAATCACCAGTAGTGTGCCCATAACTAATAATTTATCAGAAACCGCCCAACCCTAGCGTGTGGGTTATCCTACACTACCAGACTTTCCCTTAAAACACCAAAGCAAACACACTGAACTCTGTTCTGATGTTAGGCTGTTTTGTGGGTTTTTTTTGTTTTTGTTTTTGTTTTTTTTTTTAATAAAACCGAAAAAGATGCGATGAAGGACATGTTTAAAAAGATTTCTCTTGGTGCAAAGTCCAGAAGGATTCAGAGGCGAGGCCAAAGAACAACAGGCTGTTACACAGTCCCTCACGAGAGAAGAGCCTGACCCAAGATTACAGAACGATCATAAACACTTTCGCTGGAGTCGGATACAAAAACAAAACAAAACAAAAGCAACCCATTATAAAAGTGAGTTCGCTGCTTTAAAAATCTCGTGGCAGCTGCAACGTTTAAAAGGCTTTATAACCTCGGGCTACCCATCCCCACGACAGCGATTTTCTCCATCAAAGAACTGCTCTCAGGCCGAATCCCTTCAGCTTTCTGGGCTGGGTACCGGCCAACCAACACCATACAAAGACCTCTAAGCCCAAAGTCCGGGCCGGGGACGCGACCGGCGTCCCCACGTCGCTGCTCCACGACCTGGGGACAGCCGGGGCTCCGCGAGGGCCCAGACAAAGGCGGCGGAACCCGACCCGCTGCGGAGCGTCCCGCAGGCTGCGCCCGCCGCGGCGTCCCGCCCCGCCCTGGCACCGCGCCAGCGGGCCGCGGGCCCCCGACCTCCGGCCTGCACCGCCCTGAGCCCCGGCGGGCCGGGCCGGACCCACTCCGGGGCTCGGGGCTCGGGCCCGGCCGCCCCCCGCGCCGCTCACCCAGAAGATGAGGTTGAGGAAGACCAGCACGGTCTTGGAGGAGGTGATACCGCACTGGCCCATGGTGCCGGCGGCCGGCGGAGGCCCGGCGGGGCGAGCGGAGCGGCGCTCGCCGAGCGACGAGGCAATGGCGGCGGCGGCGGCTCCGCCGAGAACTGCTGGGCCTCAGCCGCGTCCCCGCAGCCCCCCGTGCCGCCGCGCACCGCCCCAGCAGGCACCTCGCGGCTGCGTGCTGCCCGCCGCAGGCCCCCGAGGCTGTTCCCAGGCAACTGAGTCTCGCGTCGGCGGCCGCTGCAGCCAATCAGGGCCGCGGAGGCCGAGGCGGCCGCGCCTCTTAAAGGAGCCGGCTCCTCAAAGCCTTCCCCGCTGGCCTCCGACCGTCCTTGAGTGCAGATTCCTTTCTGGGAAATTCTGATGGGACTAACAGCGTCCCCCGCTCACTGAGTGACTTTTTACTAGCTCTAATGACTCACAGACCACAGAACTCTGTCCTTTTAACTGCTCTCCCCTAGGAAGGCCCACATCACGTGGGGATTTTCGTGACCGCGTGATACCTAAGCAGCACTCCGCCTAAGTTGGGGAGGAATGCGGTGGACGTCAATAAATGTCAATGAAGAATTTGCTATGCCAGAAGCGCTGCTAGCTCTGAGAAAAAAATCATCAGGAAGGAGAAAACGCTGGCGCGGTGGCGAGGCAGAGATGGTTGGGCAAGGTAGCTACCCTTTCACCTCTCTTCCGGCTTAGTGCATTTTGGACCGAGATGTGCAATTAGATACCGCACTTCTTCAATTTTGGATGGATTGTAGCAATTAGCACCGTTTTCCCATAACTGTGTGTGTGTGTGTGTGTCCGCGCGCACCAGCAAGCTTCCCACAGCACAGAGGTGAAGGTCAGAAGGCAACTTCGAGAATCAGTTCTTTCCTCTGCCATGTGAGTCCCAGGTCATCGGATTTGGTGGCAATGCCGCTGCTCCGGCTGAGCCATTTCTGAAGGCTGCACGTTAGATTAATGACACCCTCCCCCAGCTTTAAATGGCGAGTACCAGGACTGTCAGACTTATTTCACTAGTAGGGTAATTGAAGCTTCCTTAGAAGAGATGCCAACAGCCACATGTCAAAGAGGAGTGACCGAATGCAGAAGCACACACACTAGTCCTTCTGCCAGAGCATTGCGCTCTTCCCTGCTCAGCCTCCTAGCTTTACCCATGTACCTGTCCTTAATCGTCTCACTTTCCTGTGGTCTCCCTGGTTCCCCACCTCCCTCGGGCATTCACAGAAATACCCAAACACCCCAGCACCTTAACTCATCTGCACTAAGCAATACCCGTTTAGCCACGCCTCAGACTTTCTCCAAGTGCCATCCTGCACCTCGTCTGGGTGATGGCATTCCACAATGAGCAAGAAGACAGTTGTCTGTGTGAAGCTCTCACTCCAGTAGAGGAGGGCGACCACACGCAAAGAGGCAGCAGACATCAGCTGTGATGGGACAGACATAGACAAGCATCCTGAGTGACAGGTGCTGCTAAATTCACTCTCTGGGAGAGACACAAACACCATCTACTCCTCCTGAGGTCCCAGTGACAAACCCGGGCACACCAGAGCTTACTAATGTTACACTTAGGAGCAGGAGAGTGGGTGACCTTAAAGCACGGATGTTGGCTCCCCCGATGGCTGAAGAGCTGGCGCCTCCCCCCAGCCTGTCCCTAAACAGGAGGGCTCGCTTTAAGGAGTATCCGGGGTGTGAGTGGATGGCGTGGGGGACAAAGCAAGCGATCGTACGGAGAACAGCCCCGAGGTAGGCATGGCCATTGCAAAGACCCTGGGACAGGAACACAGGCACCGTTCTCTAGAAAAATGGTCATCAGAGAGCCCAGTGAACTGCAGGTCAGCACGGAGAAATGTCATCAAGCTGTGTTCATGGCGTGGTGTGTTTGTTTGGGAAAGGGTCTCTCTGTGCAGCCCTGGCTGTCCTGTAGATATGGCCCAGACCTCACAGAGATCTTCCTGCCTCTGCTGGGATTTTTTTTTTTTTTTGAAGATTTACTTATTTATATATGTGCAGTGGTGTTTTGCCTGAACATATGTCTCAGTGAGGGCACCAGATTCCTGGGACTGGAATTGCTGGCAGTTGTGGGCTGCTATGTGGGTGCTGAGAATTGAGTCCAGGTCCTCTGGAAGAGCAGTCAGTGCTCTCAGCCCTGAGCCACCGCTTCGGCACCCTTTGCTGGGGTTAAAGGTATGAGCCACTATGCCTGGGTCCAAGCTGTGCATTAAGAAAAGATGCTCCAGTCTCTGGGTAGGCCAGTAACAGCGTTTGAGCAAACATTTTAGATTTTACCACTTTTTGCCACCCATGCATGTCGTAGTTAAAAATGTAAATTAAGAAAAGGAAAATTACGGGTCCCCATATACTTTGAAAGTCTATGTCCTTGATGCCCCAACCATCCAAACCCAAACTCCTCTCTGCTTTACCCTTCCCGTTTCTCCTCCTTGCTTCAAATTACTCTGTGGCATTTTTCCTGCCCTCATCCCACCCCTGCTGTCTCTCCACGGAGGTCGCCATCTCTTCTCCCCCCAACGCCTGTACCTCTATCCTATATGCTTCCCTGTGTCTTCCTCTTGCCCTCTGCCCCAGCAGCATCACGTGGGCCATGCAGGAACACTTAATCAGTCTCTCGAGGGTGGGTGTCAGGGAATCCCTCATGGCTTCGAAGCACCACACGTGGTTCTAATCATGCTGGTCTGTAAAACGCTGTGCTCAGCCGGCGAGCATAGCAGCTTCTCCCCTTTTGGAAACAAGAATCTCACTTAAGGCCGATTCTCACACTCAGTCTCCCTGTCTGCCCTTCCGGAAGTCTCTCCCCCAAAGCTCCTGCGCGCTGTGTGCTGACTTCCCTGGGCGTGAGGCCGCTGGAGACTGTTGAGGTGCAGACTGTACTAAGCTAACAGCACCCCGGGGGCGTGGCCACAGCCGACGGCTCTCCTAGCAAGCAGCTGGGCCTCTGGCTTTGACTTCCACACTTTCTCTTTTACCCCCTGCACTGTGCCATTGGCCCATCGTGCCACGGAAAGTGCCCCAGAAGGAGTTACCGGTGCTCTGTTCCCCTCCCTCGAGGCAGCCGATTTGCCACGGCGTTCATCCTTACCAAAGCCCCTGCGAAACAGATTTGACACTGTGGAAGCACTGGGTGTTTGAGGCCAGTAAGAAATGCGTGGGTCTTTCCAAGGCATTTCTCTTGAGTGTGTGATGCTGGCGGCCGGGATGGAGCCCCGCACTGCCTGTATGCTGAATTCTGCCACCCCAGCCCTTACTTCGATTTGAGGCAGGTCTCTCTAACTTACTCAGGCAGGTCTTGAACTCAAAGTCCTCTCAACTCAGCCTGTCAGCATTCATGCTGTCAAGATGAATGTTGGTTGGTTGGTTGGTTGGTTGGTTTGGGTTCTCTGGGTAGCCTTGGCTGTCCTGGACTCACTCTGTAGAGTGGCTGGCCTCGAACATATCTCAGAGTGCTGACATTACAGACTGCGCCACCATGCCTGGCACAAATGCCTGTCTCTTTGAAGTAAGTTTTTGCCTCAAGGAGAGGCTGCACAGCTCATTTTGCTTCTGCTTCCTATTGTGAGTTGAAAGAGCATGACATAGCAATGGACAGTGGTTCTCAATCTGTGGGTCACGACCCCCTCCCCACCCCGCCCCCGCCTTGACCAGCCCTCTGACAGGGGTCGCCCAAGCCATATGCATATCAGATATTTGCATTATGATTCATAACAGTAGCAAAGTTAAAGCTATAAAGTAACAAAAGTAATGCTATGGGTGGGGTCACCACAGCAAGAGGAACTGTGTAAAGAAAGGGGTCCCAGCATGAGGGAGACCGAGAACCACCGCACTAGATGAAGCTGGGTGTGAGACTACCGGGTCTCTGCAGCTCTCCAGAACTCAGTCAAACCAAACTGCTTTCACGAGGTGTGGTGGTGGACCAGCCGTGAGGCGGAGACAAGCGGACTTCTGTGAGTTCAAGGCCAGCGTAGTCTATAGAACAAGTCTCAGGCCAGCCACGGCTCCACAGCGAGACGCTGTTTCAAAAAAAGAAAGAAAGAAACACACAAGAATCCATCTGATTACACACCCCACTCACCACAGAGCCCCGCTTCCCAATGCTGCCCTCTCCCCTAGCGCCGTGGCCTCTTCGTGTTCTGTCGATGCTGCGCGGGCGGTGACTGTGGTGACTCAGACAGGCTGGAGTACTAAGCCAGTTTATGCGGGGTTTCTGGTACACACGCTTCATGATCAGCAGCGTTCGTCCTCTTCCAAGACCAGGCAGCACTGGCTTCCTTGACCGCTCGGTGTTGGAAGCCCTCTCCCCCCTCAGCTTCCGTAAACATATCGTTTCTTAGTGCTGTGGTTGCTTCTTGAGCAACCTCTCTTCCTCACACCCCCTTCTGAAGTCTCTACCCACCTCCCCACAGTGCTCTGGACGGGGCTGTGACTAGTCGGGCAGTCTAGTAGCTGGTTCCCTCCGAGGTTTCCCTCAGGACAGCTGGCGCTCTCGCAGAACCACAGTCTTATCTGGGAAAGCGAATAATGAGAGGTCTTGGGCCTGAAGCGATCTCGGCGCACTCTCTGACTTTAAGTGGGTAAGAAGCCCCGCTCGCTGGCGTGGAGCCGAGCGTGGGATAGTGGGCCGCTTTCGGTAAGCCGAACTGGCCTGCTTACCAAAAGTTCCGGACTCTGCAGAACTAGCACACAGGGGCCTTCCTTGCTCTCATTTCCTGTCACCGTGGCCAACTGGCCACTGCGTTGCTCTCAGTGGACTCACTGTCTTGCTCATCACATGTGCTGCTGACCCAGGCGTTGGATCTACACAGCCATGAGGTGGGTAGGCCTGGGCCATGCTTACCCTATCCCCACACAAGCAGCTGGCCACCCAGAGCGGAAAGTCTGCCCTAATGAATCAATTATCGGTTTAATTGCAATCGGGAAGACTGAGCAGGCTGCTGGATACGGAACAGGACAGGGTGAGGGGGCAAGTTGTCCGGCACCTGGTGTTCTCAAATGCAGCCTCTCACTCCCCGGCAGTCTGCACGCAGCCCGGGCTTGGCAGAGTGGAGAGGAGAGCAGGCGTTTGTCTGTTCTCTTCTTGACTCTTGGCTTATACGGTGCTTCGGTGAGCTCCATCCTTGAACCCCCAGTGTGTGAGATAAATTCCTGTTCCTAAAAGTGAGGGCCCCATTACAAAATCGATACTTGCCTGCAAGGATTGCTGGCTTTCCTAGCCCGGCTGTGGAGTCAGCATTAAACTCTGGCATGTGTGTGAAATGCCTCTGGGGGCTGCCCCACACTGAAGCATCCTCCCTGTTCCCCAGAACCTCACTGTGTGGGGAAGGCCCAGGCAAAAGCACCAGGACCCTGCTGCTGGAGCATGCGAAAGTTGAGTCAGGTGACCCAGAAAGCTGACCAGGAGTGACAAAAAGACACAAGGGCAGGGAAAAATGCTTATTACGGCAGTGAGGGCTTGGTAGATCCAGCTGCAGCTGGGGGCCGGCTCCCAGCAGTCTCCTAATCAACTTGTAGCTGGGATCAGACCTTGGCCGTTCTCTCTTCAGCTAAACTCCCTTCAGCTTCCAAAGCTCTGGAAGCTGCTGAGACCACCTGGTGTCCTCACCATAAACCCCCTGCCCAAGGTGGCCAGAGTCTGGCTGTCTATTTATAATCAAGAATCTTGGCTGATGTAATGACTGACACTGGAAAACTCCAAAAAGTAGAAGTAAAAAAAATAATAATAATAATAATCTACATTAAGAAAACAAAATAACTACTAGCACTTTCTCCCAGTCTTTTTGAAACCTTTTAGTGTGTGTCTGTGTGTGTGTGTGTGAGAGAGAGAGAGAGAGAGCAATCTGCTGGAGTCATTTCTCTCTTACCACTGTGTGACTCTTGGGACTTGAACTCAGTTCACCAAGCTTAGAAACTAGATGCTTAACCAGCTGAGCCATCTGTAGGACCCTTGGGGCCCCTCTGACACTGCAATACAATGTTGCAAAATTCACTTTGGGAACTAGATAATCTATTTTCAAGGGTCTTTAATAGGTAATGTTTTATGAGTTTGTTCTGGAATGTATTCATGGCTCTTCCCAGCCCACACTGGACATACTTGGTAGCCAATTGCTGTCCACTGCATACCAGCATCTACCCTGGGACACTGTGGAGGACTGAGATGGCTTCTGGGATGCCTCAGTCCACTTGGCTGGGATTTCTTTATGTGGGGTAGTGTTTGGGGCCAATCACTTCCCAAGTCCCTGGTCTAGGCAGAGAAGGTTGTATCTGTTTAGAGTATCTGAACTGATTTTACATCTTTCCTGATTTAAGTGTTAGCACATATGCATTACAGAACATGTGAGAATGCAGAACAAGCCTCCATCAATGATCACTGTTGTCAAAAACTTGGGATAGTTCCTGAAAATGATAGCTGAGAATACACTGATTGTTCCCAGTTTTTATGCATAGTTAACTGAGAAACTACCAATTTAGAAGAAAAAAAAAAAGACAGGAAGAGGTGTTAGGGGATGGGTAATATCTGCCATTTGCATAATGTATTATTCTTTGCCAATTAAAAAGCCTTAATGGATTTGGGTTTAAGATGCAGAAAAATCATTTCGCTTATTTCTTGGCAGTGGAAATATGTATTGTGCTGTCCGTCACTGCT
Organism: Rhombomys opimus; assembly: GCA_010120015.1. NCBI lineage: Eukaryota > Metazoa > Chordata > Mammalia > Rodentia > Muridae > Rhombomys > Rhombomys opimus. Next base: position 1,173,731 of record REGO01000042.1, read on the forward strand.
CTGCTCCTCCTGGGCTAGACAGAAGGCTCTTTGTTCAGCTATTTTCCTAGTGCAGTATACCAAGTTCTTGAAATTTTGTCCATTATTGGCAAGTGCCAAAACACAATAGTAGTTGTTAGTGTCTTTTGTGCCATCAAACATGGTGCAGATGTGCTGGAGTTGTGGAAGGACTTGTGCAGCTGGAGAAACACTTTTCCAGGAATTGAGAAATGAGCGGAGCAGAGAAGCAGCCCCCGGCAGGATGACTCAGCAGGGTGGCAAAGAACATGAGTCCACAATCAACCTGCTGAGACTTGACTCTACGTTCTGACTCCTCAGCAAATTGCGTTGTGACTTCAAGTAAAGTCGTTTTAAACTCCCAGGGCCCCGATTTCCTCATCTGCAAAATGAGTAATATCGTTTGCAAATATTTTCTTCAAAATGGGGATGATGGTGACTAGGAAGATTGCTCAATGGGTTAAAGTACTTGGTGTGCGAGCATGAAGACCTAAATTCCATCCCAAAACCCTTGTGAAAAAGGCAGGAATGACAGCCTGGGAGCCCAGAGCAACAGGCTTGCTGGCCAGCTGGTCGAGCTGGATTGGTGAGTTCCGGGTTCAGCGACAGACCCTGTCTCAAAAGTTCGTGTGGAGCGAGCTTAAGGACTATTCCGAATGCTGACTCAGGCCTCTGTAGGCATCCGCGCACACGTGGTCTTAGTTTTCTTTTGCTGTGCCAAAACAACAGGACCATAAACACCGAGGGGAGAAAAGGGCTTATGTCCTCTGACAACCCTCAGGTCCCATGCTGTCACTGTGGGAGTTCAGGGCAGGAACCTGAAGCAAGAGTTGATGCAGAGGCTACGGAGAGTGCTGCAAACTGGCTTGCTCCCCATGGGTTGCTCGGCCTGCCTTCTTAGAACCCAGGACTGCCAGCCCAGGGCTGGCCCTGCCAACAGAGCTGGGCTACCCACATCGATCACAAGTCAAGAAACTGCACCATGGGCTTGCTCACAGGCCAATCTCCTGGTGGCATTTTCTCAGTTCAGGTCCTCCTCTTTCCAAATGATTATGGCTTGTGCCAAGTTTACATAAAACTAACCAGCACCCATGTGCATGTACATGTACAAGAATGGTGAGCCAGGTGCTGTATGCACATAATTCTAACTACCCATGGGTGTGCGGGTTGGGGACCATGTATCAAACGTTCCATGCCACTCTGGGCCATTGAATAAGAACCTCTCTCAAAATAAACAAAATCAAAGGACAACGTGTAATGGAAGTTTTGGTCTCTTTGTAAACTCAATTATGTTATGTAAATATGTTCTTGTTTTAATTTCAAGTGTGGGATTTTAGTTTGGCCTTTAGTTTTTTTCAGAGCTGATAACTGTCTCCTGCAGGATGTGACCTTTGCAGGTTAATGGCCTGCTTCATGCCACACGGAGAGGGGCTTGGTCTAGGACTCTGAGGGATATAAATATGAGAGCCTGGAAAGAGAAAGTGTGGTGTTCAGTGTTGGTGTGTGAAGTGGAGTGGAGTGGTTTGGAGTGGCCAAAGACAGAAGGTGTGGCAGATGGAGAGAAACATTTTAATGCAGTAGATTGGTAGAACCCCAGGGGAACCCATCAACCCTAAACATCCAGGAGAAGTAATCCCCACTTTCTCTCTTCTACCTAGTGTTGGTGGGTTGGAAGGGCGAGGCTTTAAGGAACCCCCAAATAAGGCAGAGTTTAAAAATGAGCACTACAACAATGGATACGGTTGCAGCTCACTGGGAGACCCTGGGTTTAACCTTCAGTGTCTCCAGGAGAAAAGGGGTTATAATGACAAGAATAATGCCTGGTTCACACAGTTCGTTAAGAAGAACTAAACATACAGAAGGTCTCAGCCCCACTGAATAGGAGCCACCCAGAATTCAACAGGGCCAATGAGTTTGACAAGTCTTTATATCAGAAATTCCTGTTTAAATTATTTTTCAGCAAAAAATTTTACTAAGTCAAAACATACACCCTGAAAAGTATAGAAAACTACAATTGCACAGCATACTTTAAAAAAAATGTAATGATTCTTTATAATTTCACATCATGCACCCCAATCCCGCTCATCTCCCTATCCCTTCTGCCCTTGTGTCCCCCTCCCAAAAGAAAATTAAAAAAAAAAGAACAACAATAACAACAAACAGCATCCCCAGAACAAATGTAAAGAGTTGGGTGTGGCAGCATGTGGTTAAGAGCACTGACTGTTCTTCTAAAGAACCGGAATGTGATCTCATCACCCACATGGATGCTCACAGCTGTCTACAATTCTGGGGATCTCCTGTCCTCTTTTACCTCTAGGTACCAGGCACACACACACACACACACACACACACACACACACACACATATTCAAGCAAATCACCCAGGAACTTAAAAAGAATTTTAAAAAGATATAGCATATTTTTTAATGGGTCAAGGATAGGGCTCAGCGGCTGAGTGCTTGGCTGGCATCCATATGGCCTTAGTTTCAAGTTTCAGTACTGGAGGAAAATCAAATTTATTCTTCCTTTTTGAGTTCCTGTACCTTTTTACTGTCATCTCTTCCTCGCAGTCCCTGGTAATGGCCATCCTATTCTCTAGCTCCATGGCTTTGTTTTAGCTTCCACATATAAATGAGAGCTGTGGTATTTATCTTTCTGTGGTTGGTTTATTTTGTTTATCAGTGGTTCCCTAATTCTTTTCAGCTGTATATATTGCCATGTTTCCTTACCCATTCTTGTTAGTAGGCTCTCAGGTTGATTTTGTTTGTTTGTTTACTTACTTACTTTTTGGTTTTTTCAGACAGGGTTTCCTTGTGTAGCCTTGGCTGTTTTGGACTCACTTTATAGACCAGGCTGGCCTTGAACTCACAGAGATCCGCCTGCCTGTGCCTCTCTGAGTTCTGGGATTAAAAGTGTGAGCCACTATGCCTAGCTTGATTTAATTTTTTTTAAGTTTTATTTATTTATTCAATGAATATGGATGTTTTGCTTGCATATATCATGTGCATGTCTGTGCATGTCCATGCTGTGCTCATAAGGGCCAGCATGTGTTAAATCCCCTGGAATTACAGACAGTTGTATGTTGTACTTTTTAAAACTCTTTTCTATTTAGCGTTCCTTAAAGCCTCTTCCTTCCAACCACCCAACCCTAGTAGGAGAGAGAAGGTTTTTGGGGAGGGGGTTACAGACTCTTTAACTTCTTCAGGCTGTTTAGGGTCGATGGGTTCTTTTGGGGCTATATTAATCTCCATGAACAGCAAATGCATCAGTCTCCTCCAAGCCACTGCGCCACAAAGCATCTCTCCTGGCTCTCTTATTTATATCCCTCACAGTTTTAGACCACGCTCCTCTCCATGCTGCATGAGGCAGGCCCTTACCAGTTGGCAAAGACCAGGCCCCACAGGAGGAAATTATCAGCTGTGGACAAACTAAAGTCCAAACTAAAATCCCACCCTCGGGATTAAAACAAAAACATACTTACATAACATAACTGAGTTTAAAAAAAAAAAAGAAACTTCCATTACAGTTGTAAGCTGCCATGTGGGTGCTGGGCATTGAACCCAGGTCCTCTGAAAGAGCAGCTGGTGTGTGTGTGTGTGTGTGTGTGTGTGTGTGTGTGTGTGTGTTTGGGGAGGGGCAGTTCCATGCAAGCAGCAGGAAAATGAGCCATGAAAAGTCATGAAAAGTCAAGAAAGAAAGTCAGTCTAGCTCTACTCCTGCTGGATCAAACTTCTAGGGAGTCTGATCCTGGCAGTTTATTGCAAGCCTATCTAAACAGTACAATCTGGAAAAAAGTTTCCAGGCAACAGTCATTCCAATTCCAGATGCAGAATAAAGCTTGGGACTACATAGAAACCCTTTTTCAAAGAACATGTGACCACGAAATGGGTTCTATTCTATAGCTTAAGGGCTTAGGATCTGGTATGGTCTCTGCTACTGATAGCATAGAGGTTGGGCTATAAAGTACGAGTGACACCTCTGCTAAGGATGTTGATTGACAGCTAAAGATAAAGCCATTAGGAGAGTCTGGGACAAACATTCTGGGGGATGTGGGGGAGATCTGGATCTACCGATGACAAAGGTCATCAGGTCATTAACACCAGCCACTCCCAGCCTTCTGAGTGGAAAACAGGTACTCATTTCCTCCTTTGAGGAGACACCACTGAATGAAAACATCCCTGCTTTCCCTAGCGATTTGTGGAAACAAGGACCTTTGTGCTCCCAACACCGGTGCTTTTGACCACTGAGCCATCTCTACAATCCCAATTTCATAGTTTTGACTGTTGTGAAGAATGCTGCAATGGACACAGGATGGAAGATGTCTCTCTGACACACTGATTTCAAATATATTGTGTAAACACTCAGGACTGGAGTTGCAATTGTGATTTTTGTGTTTTGAGGACTATCATCTTCCAAAACAACAATCATATTCCCACCGACAGCATGCAAGGGTCCCCTTCTCTCCTGTGTAACAAGTGGCTCCCCAATTCCCTGGCCATATGTACTGTTGCAGGATATTTGATCCCATTGTGAACCCCAAGATTGTAAACTGTAAAAACCTGTTTTCTTGTTTGGTGTGGTTCAGCCCTAACACCTTTAATCCAAGAACTGTCTGTTTATTATAAATAGGTGGTTATGATAAGGCTCAACCCTAGCACACAGAGCTTTAATCCAAGAGCTTTCTGCACACAGAATTAAATAAAGTTAATTGTAGGTCAAGAGGCAGAGCAAGAAACCAGCTGACAGGGAGTAAACAGAAAGGAGGGACATTGAGTTGAAGGGTATTTAAGACAGCGTGGAGAAGGAGCAGGAGCTTTTGGCTTTTCCTTCTGGGACATGAGCTGAGTTGGGTGCTTTCTCTACCTCTCTGAGCTAGCAAGTTTTCACCCCTGCATCTGGCTCCTGAGTCTTTATTGGTGAAATTGAACAACTGAGATTTTCTTTCATTAAAACTACAATGTACTCCTTCCAGGTCCCTAAAACTGTCTCACCCTCTCTTCCCTCCAGCCTTTGGACATGACTCACACTTGGACTGGTTAGTTTTAACTGTCAACTTGACACAACATAGAATCAACTAGTAAGAGAGTTTTAATGAGGGATTATGTAGATCAGGTTGGCCTGTGGGCATATGTGAAGGGGATTGTCTTAATTTTAAAAAATAATTTATGTAATTTTATTATATTGCGTTAATGTGAAGGCGACAGACCCCTTGAAATTGGCATTACAGACAGTTGTGAGGTGCCGTGTGGGTGCTGGGAATTGCACCCAGGTCCTTTGGCAGAGCAGACAGTGCTCTTAACCACTGAGGCGTATCTCCAGCTACAGGCAGCGCCACATCATGGGGCGGAGCCCTGGGCTGTGTGAGGAAAGCTAAGCAGAGGCAAATGACCAAGCAGGCAAGGGTCCCCTCTCTCTCTCCGCCTTCCCTACGGATGTGACGCACCTACACCAGCCCTGTAAGTCCCTGCCCTGGATTGCCCTGAAAGACGGACTACAACCTGGAGCTGCCCTCAGGGATGAACCTGAGAGTGATGGCAGTGAGGTGGGATAACTTGGGAGAGAGCTCAGCGATGGGCTGTAATCCGAAATTGCCCACAGGGATGAACCGTAGCCCGATGGTGAAAGCCGAATAAACTCCTTCCGCCCACAAAATTGCTTTTGGTCAGGGTACTTCCCTCAGCAGCAACAGTGACACTGGAACAGCTTGCTGGCCCACTCTCGATGGTTCATTCTGCAGCAGCCTCTCCAGGAAGCACCCTGATCTCCCCAGCCTGGGGTGAGTTCACTTCTCGGGACTCCTAAGAAGCCCCATGCCTTCCTCCGTCAAACCATCGACCGGCTCTGTGAGCACCTCTGGAGGAAGGATGTTTTCAAGCGTCTCTGTCTGCCAGCTGTACCCTGCTAGCCATGCCCCTATCTACACGTGAGAGCAGGCGTTACACCCCCCCTCACTCTCTGAGGCCCTTATCCATTCTCCAGCTCCCCATCTGTTGCACTGAAAATGGCAGGGAGACAAGGCACAGCTCTGTTGGGAAAGCTGACCCTTCATTCTGGTGGAGCTGGAAGACGTCTGTCGCTGACGAAGTCCCCTGACCTTGGCAGCAGGCTTTCCTGGAATCAAATGCTGGTCTACAATTACTGTGTGACCTTATGCAGTTCCGTAATCTCTCTAGACCTCACTTTTCTCATCTGTGAAATGAGGTCAAGAGTAAATAACTTGAATGACAGTGATGAGAACAAAAGAGGCGACAAAATATCAGCACAGTGCCTGGCACGTAATAGATACTAAAAAATGCTTTTAATGTTGCCAACATAAATAATTAAAAAATACCAGAGGAGGTAAATTTGACTTGAATTAATTAGTACAAACTGAATGTATGTGTCCCCAAACATAGCATAATACCCCATTATCATGCATAGTTTGTTTGTTTGTTTATTTGAGACAGGGTTTCTCTGTGTAGCCCTGACTGTCCTGGAACTCACTCTGTAGACCAGGCTGGCCTCGAACTCAGAGATCTGCCTCCCGAGTGCTGAGATTAAAGGTATGTGCCACCACCACCCAGCATTCATGTGTAGTTTTTATATTAGCTAAAAAACAAAACAAAAAACAAAAACCTTGAGTGGGTGAGATGGCTCAGCAGGCAAGCCTGATGACCTGAGTGCAAGCCCTGTGACCCACAGTGTGGGAGGACTGACTCTCCATGTTGTCCTTTGGCCTTCCCATGTGTGTACTCACACATGTACACACACACAAAGCAAGAAACAAGAAAAGACAAAGCAATAAAACATTTGGAAATGAACAGTTTGGAGGCGCTGGGAAGAGGCTCAGTGGTAAGGTGCTTGCAAGGCAAACGTGAGACCCGGAGTTCAGATCCCCAGCCCATGTAAAATTAGCCCAGGCCCTGAAGTGTGTGTATTTAACCCCAGATCGTATGGGGCAAATACAGGCTGATTCCAAGGGCTTGCTAGCCAGCCAGAACAATGGGCTCCACGTCGGTGAGAGACACTGTCTCAGAAAATAAGCAATAGAGGAAGGTGTCTAAAGGCTGGTCTCCGGCCCTAACACAAGCAAACACGGGTGCATGTACCCACAACACACACACGTTCACACACAGACACAAGCTTTGAAAACAGGTCAAGTTAATTGTAAAGTTCCACAAGGATCACAGGGGGCGGAGGTCGCGGCTCAATGGCAGAGCACCTGCCTTCTGTGCAAGACACCTGGGTTCAGCCCCTAGTCCTGAGAACAGATCCCGGATCCCGACCTGTCACATAGCACACTGAGCCATCCCGAGGCCAGTGATGACATCATGCTCTTCTCTGTGTCCCCGTGCCAGCCACAGCAGGTGGCGGGGGTGTTGACTGATGAGAGGAGCACGTGGAGAAGGGGGCTAGGGTCCCTAAGCACTTCCCTCTGGAGAAAGGTGTCCTAACTGACTAATGTCTTAAAGTAGTCCTATATATGTGTATACGGCATGTGTGTTTGCACACACATGTGCATTTGTAAGTGTGTGAGTGTGTGTGTCTCAGTTAAGGTTTCTATTGCTGTGAAGAGACACCCTGACCAAGGCAACTGTCATAAAGGAAGGCATTTGATTGGGGCTGGCCTACGGTTCAGAGGTTTAGTCCGTGATGGCCACGGTGAAAACACGATGGCATGCAGGCAGACAGGGTGCTGGAGGAGGAGCGAGGAATTCTACATCTTGATCCACAGACAGCAGAAATGGAAGTGGCTTGTGCCTCTGAGAGCTCAAGGCCCACCTCCAAGTGAATACTTCCTCCAGCAAGGCCACACCTACTCCAAGGCCACACCTCCTAATAGTGCCACTCCCTCTGGGCCAAGGGCTCAAAGCCCTGAGTCTGTGAGGGCCACCCCTATTCAAGCCAGCAGAGTGTGCATGCACAGTGGAGGCCGGAAGACCACCTCGGGTGTCGGGCCTGGCCTATGCTTGTGTGAGACACGGTCTTTTTTGTTCGCCACCACTGTGCACACCAGGCTAGCTGGCCCACGAACTCCCAGAGATCCTATCTCTTTGTCCCACCTTACTGTAGAGATACTGGGACTGCTGCACCCAACTCTCTGTGGTCTCTTGGGATTCAAACTCAGGTCTTCACACTTCCACAGCGAACACTTTACCCACTGAGCCATCTCCAGTGCAACTGTACAGTTCAATCATCGCTGGCCGTTCCGGTTTGGGAATTGTTTCACATACATCTCATTCACCAGTGTCCACCGAACCTCAATGTGATGGTGCAGACCAGAGGTCACAGTAAGCTACGACTGTGCCGACACCCAGTACTGTCAGTTGTAGAGGAGAGAATGGGCTTGAAAGCCAGAAGCTAGGCTGTGGAGAATTCTTCTACAGGACTCTTTTTCTCCTGAATGAACTGCCGGAACAGAAGCCCTCTCCTGTCAGCAGGTTATGTGGTGATGCAGTGTAGACAGTCATAAACGCATCACACATTTTGGCTCTTTGTAATGGGATTCAGGCACGTGAAAGCCCATCAGTGTTCCAGCGTCCACAGGGCCAGAGTGTCAGTGCCCTCCTACGAAAGGCAAGTGCGTTTGTGTGTGTGACGCCTGCCGCTTTCTGCCGCTCAGTGTAGGGAGCCATCTCTCAGGGTCATTGATGCATCCTGTCCTGATGAGGTCAGGCAGTCCCAGATGAAACCCCACACAACACTGCCACCAGCGCAGCGAGGCTGCTCCAAGAAAGTCATGCCCTAGTGGCGAGACTCCCATCAGTAAGTTCAGTGTGTACCATAAGAGGGATTTTATTACGCAATTACGTGGCTCCCAGCAATGTAGCTGTAATTTAAGAATGCGTCTGAATTGCCCTAGTTAACGAGTGCCATCAATATTGGGTATTTAAGATTGATCCTTTGCAAATGAAACCTCGAAACACCCTCAAGTCTTATAGTTCATTTATATAAGAAACCTGATGAGGATTCACCCCAATTTGATAACAATCCTAAAAATGTTTATGACTTTACCGATTAGTCATAAAGCCAAATTTTTTTTTACTAAGTTATCATTTATAAAATAACCAAGGACTAATCCAGCCATATCAGGGAAATTTTGAATTATCTTTCTATAGTTTCTATAGAAACATCATTATGAAAAGTTGTGTCATATAATGAAATGACCAAAAGTGCACAGCAAGAAACGAGAGGGGTCGTGTTAGCATTATAGAGGTGTTGGGAGCTGGTAGTGTCGCAGGCCTGTAATTAGTGCTGGGAGGCAGAGACGGGAAGATCCTGAGTTCAAGGCCAGCTTAGGCCATAGAGGGAGACTGTGTAAGGCTTGGGATGTAGCACAATGGTCCAGCACTAGTCTGATCATCTGGCCGGGTGCGTTAGGCAGTGACTCAAAGCCTGCTGCTTGCGAGTTTGTAAGCATCAGCGGCCCCCTACGTGGAAGGTTAGTCATAGTGTGTCAGAAACTCCTACTTGTAAGTCATCTGAACTTTTTTTTTTCTCATTAGAAGTATTTGTATCTGATTTTACATTGATAATTTATATGATTTTCTTTGAGGAAGGCTTTCAAATTGTATAAGCTTTAGAGCCTCATAAATCTTGGGTCTGTTGATGATTTGTGTCCCACAAGTGGCCCCTGTCTCTCCAGCTGTGTCCTGCTGTGTGGGCCTCATGAGATTTTATACTCCTCACTAGATAACCAGAGAGCCGGTGAGGCTCACAGTCTGAGCCATCCCTAAGCACAGTGGTGACAGCCTCCTCCAGAGGGAAGGAGTCTGCCTGTTCCCGGTCCCCCAACACCAGCTACCCCCCCCCCAGAATTCCAAGGTAGGAAGTTCTGGCATTCAAGTTCTGTCCCCCCCCCCTCGTATTGATAATGGGGTTAAATTTTTTTCTGTTCACAGTAAACCTACACTAGAGAAGCAGGTTTGTGTCTGGCCATCCCTTTCAATTCTTAGCATTTTTTGTTTTTCATGTTGCGTTTCTGGAAATTTCTAGGAAGACAGGCATACCCTCTGCAAATCATCATATGGTCAGGTCATTTCCAGAGTTTCTACTTCCTTTTCAGCCAGCAGCTTTGTTAGTGAACAGCAGCACCGACTCCATTTACTCTAACGTCGGAAGGTGGCTGAGAAAAGAGCAGCCCAAATCACCCCCCTGGGCCTTCTGTGGGTCAGCCTGTTACCATGCTTGGGGCAGGCTTGGTCTGCCAAGATACAGTATCTTCACCTCTTTCCTTGGCTGCTCTAGGCCACTCTCAGGGGTTCAGTATTCTGCTAACAATATATACCACAGTATAATAAAGAGAAGAATTAGAGAAAGTCATTAGAAATAGGTAAACATGGCTGTAGCCCAGTAGGGGAGAATATACAGACAGTATACAGTTGTCTTGGCTGATACGTAGTCATTGTTCATTCTCTCAGCTTTGGTTCTCAGCTAGCCAATGCAGGGACCCCTAACCTGCTTGCTGTATCTTTGTTTTGTTCCATGTTGGCCATTGCATACCAATCAAGATGGCCAGGACTAACTAGTGGGGCTAGCAGGCAGGCAGAGGCCTCTGTTGTCGTGACTTCCTCATTATCTTCTAAAAGGGTAGGTCAGTGCCATCCTATACTGTTTTCTCAATGAGGGACGTGTCTCAGTTCACTCTGCTTGATATGGTAGCAGGAGCCAGCACAAGTGGGTAACTGACTGCTGCTGCCTGATGCGTGGCTCATGTGACTAAGGAAGCGCACTTGTAATCTGACCTAATTTTAATTACTTTTTAATAAAAAAGCCACAGGTGGCTCCTGGCTACCGAATTGAACAGCTGAAGTCTCAGTCAGTCATTCCATACAATGCCAGGCCCTCCTCCCCTTGGCCTGTTCACGCAGCAACATATAGAGCTTATAGTGGCCAGCCGACAAGCCAAATTCTGTTCCACAGAGCTGCTGAGTGTCCCCACTTTGAAGCTTTGATCTCTTGGCCGTCAATACCTCTAAACCAGTTGAGTGTGGTAGTGCACACCTGTGATCCCAGTACAAAAGCGAAGGCAGGCAGATCTCTGTGAAATTCAAGGCCAGCCTGGTTTATAAAGTGAGTCCAGGATAGCCAAGGCTACACAGAAAAACCCTGTCTCGAAAAACCAAAACCAAATGAAACCAAACCAAAATAAAACCCTCTAAATCAGAAGATGTTGAGTTGGGAAATAACATTCTTTGAAGAAAATTGTGGGACCTGGCAAGATGGCTCAGTGGGTAAAAGTGCTCTCAGCCAGGCTGGGTAACCTGAGTTTTATCTCTGGGCCACTCATGGTGGAAGGAGAGACCTAGTTCTTGTAGTTTGTCTTCTGTATGCTCCCCATAACAAATAGGTAATTTTTTTTTTAAAGCACACTGAGAATTGGTTGATGAACAGGGAAGGGAATGGGCCATACATGTGGCTAGTAACAGAGAACTTAGCATGTCCAAGGTCCGGGGTGTGGGCCCCAGCACTTGTCGGGGGCTAAGAGTCTTTCCCCAATGTCCATACTGTGGTGCCAGCATTGAGTTCATATGCCACATCCCAGAGGACAGTGTCCCAAGTTCATAATGCTGTCTACTAGGATGCCACAGATAGTTGTTCACAAGGCCATTCTACCCTAAGCAGATGATAGGACAGCAAACCCTAGAGCCATCACTGGTTCTCTTCTGGGACTGCGAATAGTTCTGGCAGCACAACAGTGGTGTGTGGGTTGCTGAGATGGTGCGAGCTGTATTTGTTCACTTCCTTCCTGGTGGTGCTAGGAAAAGCCTGATGGAGAGAGACTTCATATTCTACTCCGATGTATTTGTCCCAGGGAAGATAAATCCCTGCCCATGGGAGTGTGACTTCAGATGTGCAGAAGTGGACCCTACTCCTGCCATCTCCTGCTCGAGAGAAACTGGCACGTGTATCCTGGGATGGGTGGTGTCTGGCCCTATCCCTTGTTCTGTACAGAGAGTGGTCTCTACTAGCTATGGTTCCAGTGTGCCTATTATGCACACAGTAAGCAAAGTAAAAGAACAAACAGTAAAAGGCAGGAGGTGGAAGCAGCTGATAGGTAGTGTGGGGGTTTGAATAGGAATGGCCCCCACAGGCTCATATATTTGAATGCTTAGTCATCAGGGAATGGCACTATTTGAAAGGATTAAAAGGATTAGGAGGTGTGGCCTAGTTGGAGGAAGGGTGCCCCTGGAGGTGGGCTTTGAGGTTTAAAAGCCCATGTCAAGCCCAGAGTCTCTCTTTCTGCCTATGCATCAGGAAATACCTCTCAGCTACAGCCACTCCTATCATCATGCTACTTGATTCAATGATAACAGACCAGCCTCTGAAGTAGAAAGCAAGCTCCCAATTAAATGCCTTCTTTTACACAAGAGTTGCCTGGTCATGGTGTCTCTTCCCAGCAGCAGAACAGTGACTAAGACAAGTCATCAAACCAGGCATCTACAGCCTTAAGCAGAGATGACTGGAGTGGCCTGAGAAAGCAAGCAAAAGTGACATCAAATAAGGTTCCTACAACATCCAGCAGAGACCAACTGGGGGACGAAGCAGTCGTTCTGGAGCTCCCAGCTATTGGGCTGGGGGCATACCACTTTAATTTCAGTACTAGGGAGGCAGAGGCAGGCAGATCTTTGAATTTGAGACCAGCCTGAAACCTTGACATCCAGGGCTACATAGAGAAATCCTGTCTCAAACCACACACACACACACACACACACACACACACAGAGGCATACATAAATAAAAGGGTCTCTTTATGCATGAGCTTTGGGCCTCCCATTCCCTCTCTGCAGGCATTTCTATGCCCTGGGATAAACAGTTGTGATGTCTGTTGAAAAGGCTTACTCCTTCTTCTGTTAAGTGTGTTTTGGGGCTGTTTTCCTTTCTCCCTGTTGTAGCGTTAGGGGAGACTCATTTCAGGACAAGGGGCTTTGGGGAACATTTAAAGACAAACACGTTGGTTCTGATGGGGGTGGGGTCATCACTCTGCTTCTAGAGTTAACATCTCAGTACATTTAAGCAGCATGTGACAATTTGCCAGCACACTGTGTATCATACTGGCCCCAAGCTCTTCATTCCGGAGGCTGACAGATGTCAACTCGGGCACTGGGTGAGCCATCTTCTTTCTGTTTCTGAGACTGCTCCCACACTGGGGACTATATTTACTTACTTTCCTTGTTGTTGTCGTCAAATGCCTGAAAAAAGGCAGCTTACAAGAAGGAAGCATTCATCTTGGATGGGAGTCCAACCGTCCACCACAACAGTGAAGCCACGGTACTGGGAGCCTGAAGCAGCTGGCCACACTGTGTCTGCAGACAGGAAGCTGCTCAGCTCGTTTCTTCCTTTTCACCCAGCCCAAGCTGTGGGGCCACCCACAGGTAGGTGTTCAATAACCTACTCAGCTCTGAAGCCTGATGCTGAGCCAACTCCCACTTCCTGCTGCCTTCCTAGGCCAGCATGAGTGGGCAGATCACCAGTGTGGCATTCCCAGGAGGCCAGATCGGTGCAAACACCGCCCAGGCCTGTCCAGCCGTGGGGAGCACCCTAGGAAGCCACACGTGTGAATTGAGTGTGAGAGGAAGGAGGACAATGGAATGGAAGGCAGGGTGTGAACTGTCCACACAGCTGTGTGAGCGACAGGGACCCGTGTCCCTGAGTGGACACACAATGTGCTTCTAACTTCAACAACTTCTCCCCTAGGGAAGTTTGTGGACAAGCCTTTCTGTTCGTAGTTTTAATTCCAGGGCTTATTGTACATATATGTTTTAGCTTGCTAGCCCTGCATATGGATCTGTCTTTATGCTCCCCACAATTTACGTAACATTATCCACACTTCTTTAAGTGTTAGCCTTACATGTGCTAAGCCAGTTCTCCACCGCTGAGCTACTCCCCAGCCAAGGTCTGCTTTTGTGTCTTCTGGCATTTGTGTCTTGATGGGTGGATCCCAGCAATCTTTCTTTTTATAGTTACTTTATGCGCTTGAGTGTTTGCTCCACGTATGTCTGTGTACCATGTGCATGCCTGGTGCCTAGAGGCCAGAAAAGGCCTTGGATCCCCGGGGACTGGAGGTAGCAGACAGCTGTGAGCTGTTGTGAGGCTGCTGGGCACTGAACCTGGGTCCTCTGCAAGAGCAGCAAACATTCTTAACCACCGAGCCATCTCTGCAGCCCTCACGGTTGTATATTTTTCTTTACTTTTTTTAATTTAATTTTATGTGTATGAGTGTTTGCCTGAATATATGTGTGTCTGTGCCCCATGTGCTTGCCTGGTGCTCACAGAGGCCAGAAGAAGATGTTAGATACCTAGCACTGGGGCTACAAACAGTTGTGAGCCACTTGGTATGGGTGCTCGAAGCCATCCACGCCCCCTGCCCCAGGCCCTTTGCAAAAGCAGCAAGTGCCTTAACCGCTGAACTGACTCTCCAGCCCACCAACCGCTCTGCTTTCTTTTCTCTGAGACAGGCTCTCGCTAAGGAGTCCCTGCTGGACTAGAACTCTACATAGACCAAGCTGACCTCAAACTGACAGAGATCTATCTGCCTCTGATTTGGCTGTGTCTGGTAGCACAAACCTTTAATCCCAGCACTCAGGAGGCAAAAGCAGATGCCAGCCTGGCCTAAATAGTTAGTTCCCAGGTGGCCAAAGCTAAACAATGAGACCCCGTGTAAAAGGAGGTGCACATGTGTGACTGGGAAGATGGCTCAGTGGTTTAGAGCACCTGTTGCTCTTGTGGAAGACCCAGGGATGATTCCTAGAACCCACATGATCGTTCACAGCCACCTGACTCCAGTTCCAGGGGATCTGTTGCCCTCTTCTGATGTCCACCTCTACCAGGAACGTTCACTGTGCACATATATACACAGAGGCAAGACATTCATATCCATAAAGTTAACTAAATTAGAAAACTCAAATCATAGCTAGGTGTGATGGTGCTCCCCTTCAATCCCAGCGCTCAGGAGGCAGAGGCAGTCGGATTTCTGAGTTCAAGGCCAGCCTGGTCTACAGAGTGAGTCCCAGGACAGCCAGGACTGTTACACAGAGAAATCCTGTCTTTAGAAATGAATGAATGAATGAATGAATGAATGAATGAATGAATATATAAATAGAATACTAACCAGGATCCTCAGAGGCAGTGAGACTTGGCCCACCACTCATTCCAGAGGCCGCCATTCTGGCTTCTCTGTTTGTTCTGCTGTTTTGAGCTGCTTGCTTATAAATTGTTAATAAATTAATAATAATAATAAAATAAATTCTACATCATACTGATTCTGGGAGATGTTACACAGATATGTGTGGTGCACAAATATACACACAAAATCAATGGCTCAGTAAGTTTGTGATATGAGTTAAACCAATTAACACTTTTTGATAAAAATAGTACTAAATAATAGTGATGGTGTAGGATACTGCTGGGTGAGTGAAAACATGCAAACACACACACAGGAAAACAGTATGGCAGTGTGCACACATGAAAATCCTATTCTATCTTCTCAGGACTGAAGCATGTTTATGCCAAGTACACACACGTTCCTAGCCACTTTGTTCAAAACAAAACTCGGGAAAACTCAGTTATTTACCAGCAGCAAGATAAACCAACAGTGTGATTCTACTTTTACAATTATTCTTACAGTAATAAAGTACTGAATTACTGGCAAGCAGAAAATGGCTGGATTTTCCAAATACTGTGCGTGAGTGGAGAGGCCAGACCCGAAAGACTGCATGTTATTGCAGAATCCATTAGCAAGAAGCTTTAGGAGGCTGAGTGTGTGCTGGGTGGGGGATGGGGCAGGGACAGTGAGGGGAGAGAGATGGGGGCTGGGGCGAGTGGTCCACGTCCTGATGCAGGGGTGAGTTAGATGGTGTGACTTTTTGTCGAGATTCATTAAACTGAAGACTTGAGACCTGTGACTTGCACTGAATGTAGAGTGGGGCAAGGGAAGTCCCTTCAGGGCTCCGAGGGCTGTGGGCAAGCAGACTGACCAGCGCAATGTCTCCCAGCTTAACCCGAGCCTTCCTGGCAGGGTATGAGCTATGGTCCCTTCTCAGGCACAAACTGGGACCAGTGGCTCTACAGGAGTGGCTGCTTGTTCTCATATGTCATGGAGCACTGTATGATCCCAGAGACTTGGGCTGAGGATAGCCTGTCCCGGCACTGCTGCTCACTACCCACCTCCAGCATCTGCTAGTGGGGTTTCAGGGGTCTCTATAGGGTCTAGGCTGCAACAGTCAATATTAGGGCAAGTTTCCGGCATCCCAGGGCTTCCCCTGCCTGTCTGTGTCAGGCTGTGGACTCCTGCGCAGGCTGCCCCCACCCCTCGTTGCCTCGCACAGCTGCGCTCGCTGCGCCTGAGTAGCTGGCCCTGGTCCGACCGGGGGATGCAGTGGCCAGAACTGCTGGGTGGATCTTAGGTTGCAGCACCGATGGCTTCTCATTTTCTCTTTGAAACCTGCCGCAGAACATCTGTTCTCTCAGTGATTTCCTCTTGTTTTCCAGCACTGCTAAAGGGATGTTCATGCTTCTCTCTTTCTTCTGTTAGTGCAACTGCTACAGAGCAGACACTTTATGAACAAAACAGAATGGGTGCAGGAATGAAAGATGTTTGAGTGTATGTGTGCCCGTGTGTGTCTGTATAGCCTGAGACCGGGCAATGGGAAGAGACTGGATGATGTGGTCATGGGCGGCCAGGCAGGCAGTTGACAGTCACCCCATGAAAGGTCCTTGCTGCACTCAGGAATGACATTGCTGTGTGGTGGGGCTGACAGATGCTCCATAGGAGATTAGGAAATAAGTCTGCATCTCCCCTGGGCCCTGATAGCATCAGCGGTTAAGAGGCCTGTCTGATTTCATTACAAATCTCTGGTTCCTAGCTCTGTGAGCTCAGCCTCCTGGCTCCCAGGTGTGGGAGGACAGCAGGCCATGGCAAGGGCATTTTGCCTTTAATTGTGGCCATTAATCTGACACCAACAGCTGGTCTTTCCTGCGGGAGAAGGGGAGGGTGACAGGAAACCTGTCAATTGGAAGCCACTTGACCCTCCTGCTTCGCTCTCCAGAAAGTTGGGGAAAGGGAAAAATGGCCCAGGCTCTCCAGAGCCCACTGTCCTGGCCTCCCCAGAAGGATGTGGGGTTCGCCTCCTTCCGGGATGAGTAGGGATCTTATAAAGCAGCAGTTGACAAGCTCCTGTGGTATGGCATCTTGTCTAGAGCTAGCCATTGGCCCAGTGTCAGGAAAGAGCAGGCATGCCATGTGAGGGGCAAGGTACAGCGAAGTAAGATCTGGGGCAGAACCAGAGAGACAGCTAGTTATGGTGATAAAATGAGGAGGGGCCAGATTGCCTGTGTGGGGGCCACAGGGAGGGTACACATCTTTCTTTCTCTGTAAACTACAGCCCTTCACCCTGGCAGGTTTGGGCTCAGTCCATGGCAACGACCTGCCTTAAAGCTCTTAGCCTCAGCCAGGTACCCAGAGACAGAGTGGGAGTATGTGTCCACAGTAGACACCCAGAGATCTGGTCAGAGGAGGGGTGAGCCAGATGGGGCCAGAGAGGAGGTAGCCCTGGATAGAGGCTATGGAGGGTGAACAAGTTTCTTCTAGAGAAAGAGTAGGTGTGTGGATGAGGAAGATGTGGGCCCCTGAAGACCCCACAATAGCTCTTGGAGGGGCTGATGATACTACCTCTGGAGACTGAAAAGAGAGGGGACTTGTCCAGCATTACACCAGGAGTTTGTGTGTCGGAACTAGGCCCTTCATGCTGTAGTGGGGTCTTTAGGCGAGAACCCTATGTCCCTTCCTTACCCTCCGGCATGGATAAGGAAAGGAAGGATCACATTTAAGAGCCTCAGACCCAGGAGGAGGATGTCTGGTCTGGGAAGACTTTATTTTATCAAAGGATAACCAAGCCTCCTTCCCCAACTGCTCATTACAATGGTTGACTTGTAATGGGTGGGAATCAGGTGAGCCCGATGTGAATGCCAAACACTCTTTTACCCAGGGTAGATGGGAGGGGCCTGGGCTCAGCAGGGAGAGGCACCACTTCCCCCTTCCTAAGCAGGGTGGTCTCTGGCAAATGGTGAGGGAGGCTGCTAGCCTGCTTTCCTCACTGGGGTGGTGGGGTGGGACCTGATCTGAGGAGGAGATGCTGCCTTGGCATGAGACCCAGCTGCAGGAAGCTCCCCAAGAGCTGTTCTGGCCATTGCAGGTCTCACCATCTACCGCCAACAGCAACCGGCACAGGGTACACAGAACAGGCAGCGGCCCAGGAGCCTGTCCAAGAGGAAGACCCACCTCCTTCTCCCTCTTCAGGGCTGCCTTGGGATTCCTGATCAGGGAGGGGCTGGTGACCAGCTTCTAGGTTTGTCCAGAATCTGACCCTGTTTTCTCACCTCCCTGGAACGAGCTAAGATGGAGGCTGGACTTCCAGCCTCTAGTCTGTCCTCTAGACTCCCCTTCTGGATCTCCCTCTGCTCCTGTGGCCTGAAGGATCTTTAGTGCAAATCTGATCCCGTCTTGTCTCTGTTCAGAACCTCTGGTGGCTCACAAACACATCTGCCAGGATATACTACTGCCTCTGTCTGGAATGCTCTCCACATTTGGCTTACGTGAGAAACTTGTATTTTTCCTTCAAGACCCAGCATGACACATCACCTCTCCCTGTTCTCACGCTGTTCTCCCTCTCTAATTTCAAAGCACCTTACCTCATGCTGTCTTCTCTCTCATGTGGATCCCTCTGTTGTCAGTGGCTAACGTGACTATCACTGTCATTTTTTGCAACCTCCTTGAGGACCAGCCTTGGACCTGGCTATACCTTCCTACCTGGCTCTTGTCGTCACTGGTTAACTCAATCTGAATTTGTTCCTCCTCAAAGATGCTGTGGAATGCAGGTGTTATTGAGCCAGGGTCTTTCTGTGTGGCCTGGGGTGTGCTCATTTTCTGTCTGAGCTAGTTTCCATCTCTCTGCAGTGAGGAGGCTGCCAAGGTCTCCTGTGTCCTAATGTGAATTTTTGGTCACTAACCGGGGCCAGCTTGTCGGAGACGTTCCGATGCCTTGCAGGCCCCTGCCTCTCAGGTCAGCAGAGCCCGTGGAACCATAGGAACCAGCAGCTCCACCTCCACAGCTCCACTGTGACCCCCTCCCACTCTTGGAAGGCTGTGTGCACAGCTTAAGGCCTCTTCCTTTTCCTAAGGACTGACTTCACTGAGCCAGGCTGGGAGACCTGCGTTCTGCTTTTATGATGCCAAGCTGGGGCTGCCTTTGGCTCAGAGCAGAGCAATTGTTACATTTGAGATAATAAATAATTATGCTGGGCATGGTGACATACCCCATTAATTGTAGCTCTTGGGAAGCAGAGGCAGAAGGATCTCTGTTAGTTTGAGGCCAGCCTGGTCTACACAGTGAGTTCCAGGACAGTCAGAGCTACATAGCAAGACCCTGTATACATTAAACAAAATTGTTTGCTGCATTTTCAAGATCACATTATTTTCACACATGATATATTCAAACCACAGACTCGTGGCAAGAAGATGTAAGTCCACACTTACCTCCTAATTAAAGCAGAGAGAAGCTAGCCAGACCCAAGGACATGCAGCCTACTCAATTAATTAGCGTTTATTACAATCAGAAAACAATCTGATTCAATTAAAATGTTTCCACCAAAGTAGTTTAATGACTTCCCTCCGAAACAAAGCACATTCAGCCATGGTGTTTATGTCTCGGCAGTGACACAAGGGGGCTGAGATGCAAGCCTTCGTGTGGGCAGCACTCACCAAGGCAGGGCCAGGGGAGGCAGCAGGTGGGTCAGGGGCCTGGCTAAGCCCTCTTCATGGGAGTGGGGTAGGCAGTGTTTGGGAGAACGCTTCTGGATTCAATGATCCTCTAACAAACAAAGGAAGCCCTGAGAGCTGCCTTCATCCTTATTGCCATGACTAACTGCACCCCCTCCTCCTCCACCTTCCCAGTAAGCCTGATACCCCTCAGGGAAGGCCATAACTGCATGGGGGGAGGGGCCAGCCTGAGTCCATCTCTCTGATGTGCTGTGTCACCTTGGGCAGGAGGAACTGTTAACAGGGCTTCCTGAAACCCAGCCAGGAGGCAACTTGGCAAGCTTGAGAATCTGCCATTCAAAAGCCATAAGCAGTTCTCTGACTCCCATGAGGTAGAGATTTGAGTTCACACTGCCTTTGTTCCAAAAATCCCTCCGTGGTTATAAAACAGAAAGCAAAACCTAGATGGTTTGTCCGTTCTGCGCTACATATTTGAACACTTACCTTTGCCAGGCACTAAACAGTGCTGGCCTGTGTTCCTTCATCCTTAGGAAACCCTAAAGGATAAACATCTCCATTCACACAAGCATTACAGGATCCCTGGGGACCCAGGGTTAGGGGTGGTGGACCCCAGGTCCAAACCTGGGCAGCCAGTAGCTAGCTGCACTTGGAAGCTCCTTTTTCACAATAAAAAAGCTCACGGTTACCAGGAACCTTGGAAGAGGGGCTTCTGCAGTCCCCGGGGGGTGCTGCCATAGAGGCCCTCCTTTGGAAATTCTCTGGAAGATGTGAAGTCTTTGTGCCATGCATCAGAAGCTGAATTAGACCCCATCCAGTTTAATTGCTGGGATACAAACTTAACATACACACTGTCACCAGTGTTGAGTATCAACCCTAAAATGAGCTTTGTCCATTTGATAGTTGATGGGGTGCCAGCAATATGATCTTCACTAAAAACAAAACAAAACACAAGAACAACAACAAGACAGTCTGGGACACGGGCAGGACAAATAGCACATTAGTGGGTGGTCATTCCTGAACAAGGATCTAGCAGGTCAGCCCTGCCCTCCCAACTGTTTAGCAGAGCTGGCACCAGACTGGAAATGCTGCTCAAATGCTGTTAAGATACGACATCCTAATGCCATCTTAGTTTTTTTTTTATTTCTCTCATTTCCAGGAAGGTTAAACTGTTGGATTTTCCTGACTTGTCTGCTCTGCCTCCTGGTATCTTATGTGTGTAATAATTTACATGAGCTCTTTATAACTCAGGATTTTAACCCATGACTGTTGCATTTGTTCAAATAGCTTCCCTGGTTATTTACTTTTCAATTTGCTTTCTAATGTTTTCAGTGGGCAGAGGTTTATCACCTTCAGTCAAACTTATTGCTTTTCTCCTTTCAGATGCCTCCCATTGCTTTTGAGCTTAGAAAATCCCTTTTTGACACGAGATAAAAAAACATATTGACTTAGCCTTCTTTATAGTTCTTAGGGACCATTTTCTGCTTTTCTTTCTTCAGTGGTGTGCAATTCTGTTTGATCTGTTTGGGTCTATATTAGCCTACAGTATGCAGAGTAATTATTTTCTGAACAGCCACACAGTGGGGCACAGCACATTGGAGACTTTCTTTCCTAGATTTCATTTTGACTGACCTTCCACTCTGTGTTACCTATTGTCATGTTGATCTGCTTGTCCTTGTACCTGCAAGTGATGGCTAGTTGTGTGTCAGCTGGACACAAGCTAGAGACATCTGAGAGGAGGAAACCTGAATTGAGAAAATGCTTCCATCATGTTGGGCCACAGGCAGCGCTGTAGGGTATTTTCTCAATTAATGATTGATATGAGCAGGCCCAGACCATTGTAGGTGGAGCCAGCCCTGGGTGGTGAGCCTGGGTTCTATAAGAAGGAAGGCTGAGCAAGCCATGAGGAACACTAAGCAAGCACTCCTCCTGGCCTCTGCATGAACTCCTGCCCTATTTGAATTGTTACACGGAACTGTCTGAGTCAAATAAACCCTTTCCTCCCCAAGTTGCTTTTGGTCATGCTGTTTCACCACAGCAATAGTAACCTTAGCTAAGACACTGTACCATAGGGGTTTATCCCTCAAACCATTTCAAAGCTTGAGTCGCTTAACTTCCACACAATTTCTACAAATCTTCCTCTCATTCTTCCAAGTGATTTGGAGAACCATTTTGTAGTGTCTTCTCCTAGCAAACAAACAAACAAACAAACAAACAAAAAACAACAAACTGATACTCTACATCCAAATTTCATTAAGATATTTGAGAAGACAATTTGAGAGTTTGTCATTGTAGTTCTCATGTTACAGCTCTCAGAAGTTTCCTGGTGTCTCATATTTTAATTTCTTCATGTGCAACTTTTGAATTTCATTTGTAAAAAAAGGTGCTAGAAGTCAGACGCAGCGCCTTGAACACACTAGGTAAGCTCTGCTCCTTTTCCAGCCTCTCGTAGCTAACTGTTGAGTCATCCATCAGTGACTTTGTGACTGGGTGCCCAGAGCAGAAATGTTAATAAAATTCCTATGTGTTATACACACTACTATTTGTAGTGAGAAAGCTGTCTTTCAAGAAGCCGACAGACTGTCAGCAAGCAAAGCACTATGCAGAGCCCTGGCCGTAAAAATATTACTGTTTCATAAGTGGAACCCTGTAAGGGTGTGTGTGTGTGTGTGTGTGTGAGAGAGAGAGAGAGAGAGAGAGAGAGAGAGAGAGAGAGAAAGAGAGAAACAGAGAGAGTTATATTTAGGCAAACATGGAGCAATGGGATGATAGTTTTACAGTCTTAATTGATGTCCATGCAGGAAATGGAGGGTTGGGTGGGGCAGATTACCTCACCACTACAAAAAAAAAAAAAAAAAAAAAAGGAAAAAGAACAGTTGCCCACCAATTTCTTTCCTCTTAGTTGTTGCTTGTGTTCAGAAGCCTGGGGGTCCCAGCAGGGCAGAGTCAAAGTAAAGAGACATCTGCTGGATTGGTAGTTTCTGTTTGTTTGTTGACAAACATGGCACTTCCCACTTGTGGAGTTGGGTAGGGAAGGCAAGTCAGCTCCACAGCTGTGTGCCACACCAATGCCTGGTGCCTGGCCCTCTGCATCCGCTCTTCCTTCCCACTCTCTCTGCCATACCTAGAAGCCTTGGTTGCCAGTCTGTCACTGGTGGAGGGAATACCTACCCACTGGAACAAAACCAGGCTAAAGATGGAGGCTTAGGAAATGATGGTTAGCAAGGCAGGCAGGCTGAGCTCCAGCTTTGAGTTGGAGGGGGACTCTTTTGCTCAGCACACAGCATCAACAAGGCAGAAAACAAAAACAAA